>LPNX011091024.1:55437-75401 GCA_001517045.1 Pseudotsuga menziesii | reverse complement strand
TATATATATATATATATATACAGAGAGAGAGAGAGAGTATGTGTGTGTGTGTGCCATATACAGAATGGCCCTTGCTAGGCATATACAAAAAGAATCACGAACCTTATGGGGGATACATCATAAAACCTATAGAATATATCACCATACATATACAAAAAGAGGGACCTCTCCCTTGGATACATAACATCTACATAATTCCCAACAATTAGGATTCTCCACCACCCACTAAATTACAATTCCCTATGATGGACAAAGGCCACATATCCTCCCATCTAGATACCTTAGAGTCTGGTCCCTGCACTAACGCTAGTTCTTATTATAGTCTCTATCTCGAGGGAAGACCCCCTCTGATCCAGGCCATGGCTAGGTGCATGCTGGGGAAAATAGTTGACTGAATGATTCGAGTACTGTTATGGAAAAAGCATATAGAAGAACCAGCAAAGCAGGAAACACACTAAATCGACAAGAAATATACACATAGAAAATATGCAAGAATTTGAACCAATTTATTACTTTTGCTCCATGAAATAGTGAGGAATCCGATGATGTCTATATTACATCAGTGTACATGCTTATATAGGTTGATGAGATGATGGGGTGATTACCTGCTACGTTCAGTTACAAAATAAGTTATAACGGTTCAGAAGTTCAACTGTTGTAGAGCATGTTGGGATGTGGTATGTTGAGGTGAACATGTCCAATGAACATGTTGAGGCAAATCCGTCAAAGGTCAACTTGTTGAATGAAAAATTCAAGGCGAACCTATTGAAGGTGAATGTGCTGGTTATTGGTTGGATCGTTCCTCCTTCCTTAAGAAACAATGGTATCCATTGTGTATTTGTTCAGGTGAGGAGACTTGTTGGCTACTTTAGTAGTAGAGTACCATTTTCCTTGCGCGAGGAGTTGTCCAGCTTTAGCCACTTGAAACAAGGGAATGGAGTTTGTCCTTGTATGGTGTATGCCTTGTCCCACAATGGTGTCGCAAAGAAGAGGTTCCATAATATCTAGATGGATGTCTTCGGGTTCTGTTGTCTGCAAGTCGTTATGTTCCAACAATGGTGCATGGTATGGTCAAAGTAGATCTACATTGGAAACTGAATGTAGTCCAAGGCCTACAGGAATTTCTAGCTGAAAAGAATTCTCTCCAATCTGTTTAAGGATATTGTATGGACCATATTGAAAAGGTTTCATTTTCCTGTATGGACCAGTAAAGCGCTCCTTCTTTAGATGTAACCATACATGATCCCCAATTTGGAATGAATGAGGAATACAATTCTTGTCGTGTTGGGACTTAGATTTTGCATTAGTTCGTTGCAACATCTCCTGTGCTTGCTTCTGAATGTTGTAGATTTGATCTCTAAACTTCAATGCTTTCTCCACTTCTCATCCTTCAAATTCAGTGTTGTTTGAATATGTCAAGGAACTGATTAAGTCAATAGGCACTGAGGTTTGAAATACGTAACAGATCTCAAATGGACTTTTTCCCGTAGAGTTGTGTTGAGCATGATTGTAGCTGTGATGTATGTATGGAAGGTTGTCATCCCATGTTTGACGATGCTTGTGGTTGTACATGCAAAGAAATTATACGACTAAGCAATTTAAAACTTTTGTCTATCCATCTGTCTGCGGATGGAAGGTTGTTGACAAAGAAAGTATCATATCGAGTTGTTGCTAGAGGTTTTTCCAAAAGGTGCTGAAAAATATAGCATCTCTTTCAGAAATAATGGTCTTCGAGATGCCATAATGTTTCCACACATGTTAAAATAAGAGCTGAGCATTATGTTGTGTTGTTGTAGTCTTCTTAGAAGGTATGACTATAGCCATCTTGGAAAATGTGTCGACTACTACTAGTATCATTTCATGCTGATGTTTGGTACAAGGATATCCCATCAAATAATCCATAGAAATAGATTCCCATGGTCGAATAGGAACCAAAAGGGGTGTGTATAGTCTTTGTCGTCGATTCACCGATTTAGCAATCACACAAACCATGCATGATCGAATGTACTTGTTGACTTCATATTTAATGAAGGCCAGTAAAAATACTTTTGTGGGATAACAAGTGTTTTTGAGAATCCAAAATGTCCTATAATAATGTTGTAGTGTGCATCCCAAATGAGCTTCTATCGGTGCTCATCGGTCGGTAAACAAAGTTGTCCAAACTTGTATAGCAAGGTGTCTTTCAGGAAGTAGTCGGTAGTTGACAACTTGTCGGTCTGAAGCTATCGATAAATTGAAAAAAAATCACAGTATACCAAATAAAATTGTGTCCAAGTAGTGGTGTCATAACCCTACATATGCATGACTGTAGACAGTAGAGTAAAGGGTGGTTTGCTGAGACAATCAGCTGCGGCATTGGATTTTCCTTTCCAATACTTAATTACCAACTGAAATTGTTGCAGGTAATTAATCCACTTGATTTTTCGAGTTGTCTGTAGTTATGACTGGAACTGAGCGAATTGCAAAGGTTTATGTCATTGAGGATGACCGTTTCCTTACCAAGAATGTAGTGTCTCCATTGCTTGAGAGCTTCCTAAATGGCGTACATTTCTTTTTCGTACGTCGAGTACCTTCTAACTGTGTCCATTAGAGGAAATTTCAACTCAAAATGGGGCTTTCAACAATAATTCAAATTCCATGTCATCATGTGTTAGCCAATGAAATTGTTTTAAATTTGAAGTACTGTATAGGTCTTAAACAATTTTTTAATATAAATATGGGGATAGGTATCATAAAAAACTATCTTTTTTGTTCGTATTTTCGACATATCTCCTTGTTTTTTTACTCAAATTTTGATTGGGAGATCTCATTGGATGCATAATTGAATTTTTCATCCAACGAGTACCCACTTGGCATACTTTTGACGGACCTCGCTACCTCGAAAACAAGAAATACCTGAAAAAACATGACGATATCTGAATACTTTTTTTTCAGTTATTTCTTGTTTTGGGAGTAGCAGGGTCTATCAAAAGTATGTCGAGCGGGTACTATTTGGAAGCATAATTTAATTCCACATCCAACGAGCTCTCTCGATCAAAATTTGAGTAAAAACACAGGGAGATATGTCAGAAATACAAACAAAAATAGTAGTTTTTTCTTTTCTTCTTCCAAAATTAATAAATATTAATTTATTATTTTAACTATTATTTTATTATTTTCCTTAGGAGGCCCATTTTGAGTCGAAATTTCATCTAATAGCTGAAATTATTAAAATGAAATGCGATTGGGTGAACTGACTAAGTGATCAATGCGCTGAGGGCATAGTCTGATGCATCTGTCTCAATCTCAAAGGGCTGATGCAAATCAAGTAACACAAATACTGGTGCAGTACAAATATTGTTTTTTATTTGTTCAAAATCTTGTTATTGTGTCAGTGTCCACTTGAAGAAATTGTTTCCATTTCCTTTCGCCAACTGATTCAAAGGCCATGCGATGTGACTGAAACCAAGTATGAATCGTCGATAGAAATTTTCAAACCAAGAAAAATTCTTAGTTCATGAATGTTTCGAGGAATGGTCCAACCTTTGAGGATATCTGCTTTTCTTGGGTCGACATGAATGCCTAGAGAGTCAATTACATGCCCCAAATATTTGATGCTGGTCATTCCAAATGAGCATTTGTCCATGTTCAAATATAGTCGATGTAGCTGGAGAGTGTGGAAGACTTGTCCAAGTTGTTTGACATCTTCTTCCCATGATCGACTGAAAATCAAGATATTGTCGAGATAGACAATGACAAATTTACCAATGAAAGGTCATAGAAGGTCATCCATATATATCTTGAAGGTTTCATGTGCATTAGTTAAGCCGAAAGGCATGACTAACCATTCAAACAATCCTTCCTTGTTTTTGAAAGATGTTTCCCATACATCAGTGGACTCGATTGGAATCTGGCGGTATCCCGACTTGAGATAAGTTTTGTAAATAAATTAGCACCTCTCAGATTGTCAATGAGTTCATCAATTCGTGGAAGAGGGTATATGTTCTTCACTGAAATGTTTTTGAGATCCCGATAGTCGATGCACATGTGCCAAGTATCATATTTCTTTGGAACTAAGATGACTGAACTTCCGCAAGGAGAGGAGCTAGGGCGAATATGGCCCTTTTCAATCAAATCCTAGATTTGTCTACAAATCTCTTCATTTTCAAGAATGGATATTCTGAAAACAGATGCATTAGGTAATGGAGAGCTAGGAACATGTTCAATGGAGTGTTTTATCTGACAATGCGGAGCTACTTTGTCTGTTGCTTGAAATATGTTATGGTATTCTTCAAGAATTCTATTGATCTGTTGTTGTTGTCAGGAGATGCATTGTTCGTTGAGTCGACTTGCTGCTATAGTATTATTGGAATTTTGAGGCTTTATCATGATTAATGCAAACTTTTGAGCATGATTGATAAGCTTCATTTTTTGTTTGGCAGATATCATAGCAACCGTTAATGTGGGTTGTCGATTTGGTATGCCATACCATTGATTTTGGATTTTGAAAATCACCTTCTAAGGTCGTGACTAATATGTACCATTTCGATCCCATAGGTAGGGTTCACTAAATAGGGGGTCATCTACCAAAAGTTGTGCCATGTCACATAGTACTTCATCTTCAAAAGGATTAATGAAGTACATGAGTCGGCATTGTTGTGTGATCCTTAGTTCTTGTGCATCCTTCATCCAACTGATATTGTAAGGCTAAGGATGTGGAGTGGTGATAAGACCTAATTTCTTCACAAGGTCTTCATAAGCGAATTTCTTCTAGCTACCATTATCCATAATCAGATGTAATGGATTTATTGAACCCATATCCGTGTATGGATTAGGAGCTCTCTTTCCTCCTCATTGAGGATGGTAAAGGCTATCGATGTGGTCAAGTTTGAATCTAGGCCCGGGTTGATGCATCTGGATCAGATTTTACCAGGGTTCCGTCAGACAAGTCGGATGTCGATAATTTTTCCAAAAATGTCTTCCAAGCTTTGCATTATGATGTATCATGCTATGTTAAATTTTGATAATCACACTATTTCTCAATAGGAGCTAATTCTCTGCAATCCCTATTGTATTTCTGAAATTTCTTCTTTTGATGATTGGGCTTTGGAGGAGTCGACCAATAAGGGTTCTTGAACTTGTCGAAGTCAGCTGGTGACTTCTTGTCGAATGTTTGACCAATTGGATTGTTCATGAAACGTGCTCTTCCTTTATTTTTTCTTCAAGCTTTATGGTGTAATGAAATGTATCCGCAAGTGTACAAATAGTCAGAAACTCCATCTCTTTTTTAATGTACAGGGATAAAACGCTGACGTACTTTAGGAAAAGCAATTTCTCTTCTTCTTGGATGCCAAGTCTAGCCATGAGTCGATAGAAATCATCAGTGTAACTTTGTATAGACTGGTCTTTCCATTGCCTTAACTGCTGCCAATTCTTATACTATTTGATCTGAATTTCAATGAGAATATGGTCTAAATTCGGATGTATGAGTCATAAAAACATTTAATGAGAGGCCACGTCCTCTCAGTCATCATAAAAGCATTAAACGGAGAGGCCACTCTCTCTCATCCATGGTCATTGACAACTCATGGTTTTGTTTCATGGTATGGCTTCAAGGAAAATTGTACCTCTCTCATCCATGGTATTTCACAACCCATGGTATTTCCCCAAGGCACATTGTAATAATGTTATAAAAAGGCTCTATTCCTTCTCAATAAGGCATGGAAGGATTTTTGTAATCCTATATTTATCTTATTTTATTCAGTTATTGAGTTATTGGTGCTGAGTATCTTTATGAGTATGGTTTGAGAGGTGAGGCTCAAGAACCCTCTTTGAGCCTCACCCCTCCATGTCACATATTTACTCTATGTTATTATATGCATCAAATGTTAGCAATTTTATAGCTTTAATTCCCTCCTCTCTCAGCATCCAAGCCTTTCGAGTCTCATCCCCCAAGATCTGGATCACTATTGTTCAAGATACTTGGGTGGGTAGAATTCTTTTTAGACATATTCAATCAATTTTACCCTTATGTATATAGGGTATTCTTGTTTTTCCATATTTGTCGATGGCTTCTCCCACCAGCAGTGGAAGAAGTTAACATTTTTAGGGATGCAATGGTGATCTTTTTCTCTTTAGAGAGTTGATTCAGTGCATAGTAAGATTCCAATTGTTGTACCCAATTTTCGATGGATTCCACACCAATATTTCCTTCAAGGATCAGTATCTCTAGATCCATTTGTAGTTTAAAGGGGATGATTTTATCGGAGTGAGTTCATGTCGAGGATTCTCGTGAATTTGTAGTGACTCTCATGAGAATTTCATTGAAATGGGAAAACATTTTGGTTAGCTGGTGAGCCAGTTCTTTTTTTATGAGTTGTTTTGTCTCATCATTTGCATGTCTATTGTCTTCTTCTTCAACCATATTTTATGAAGTTGAAGGAAGTGTTTGCTTGTGTTGTTCAGTTTCTGAGCATGTTTGGACAGGCATAAATAACTTTGATGGAAGTGCTTATATAACTTAAGATGTGAACAAGATCTTTCTCTGATACCAATGATCCAGGTTGTGCCCAAGTGCATGATGGGTACAACAGTCGACTGAACAAGTCGAGTACTATTATGGAAAAAGCACATAAGAAGAACCAGCAAAGCAGGAAACACACTAGGTCGACAAGAAATATACACACACACAATATGCAAGAATTTAAACCAATTTATTGCTTCTTCTCCATCAAAGATGGAAGAATCAGATGATTTCTATATTACATTAGTGTACATGCTTATATAGGATGTTGATATGCTTAGGTGACTACCCGCTACGTTTAGTTACAAAATAAGTTATAAAGGCTTACAAGTTCAACCGTCGTAGAGCATGTTGGTATTTTTTATGTCGAGGCGGGCCTGTCGAGGAAAACCTATCAAATGAAAATGTGGAGGTGGACCTGTTGAATGAACAAGTCAAGACGTACCTGTCGAAGGTGAACCTGCCGGCTACTAGTTGGATCACCCTCCCTCTCATGGTACTCGTTCCTCATGGAATGTGATCGCTACTCTCTGCATCACGACCAACCAAAATGGACCACATGCATCTGGGAGATGTAGAGTATGTGACAACTCCTTTTCCAAGAGATTCTTAATCTACCACTCATCAATTCCCACTCTTAGAATAGTCAAGCACCTCTCTACCTCATTCAAGGCTACAACAACTACATCCCCACTAATATCTCCCCTAGCAAGATCACTAATATAAACCCCTCCACCCAGAGCACCACCTCATCCTTCTACAACTCTGTCATGCCCTACTGTCCATACTCCCTCAACCCATGTCTTATCACAATGGACTCTAGGAAGTGGTGGAACTTTTCTGACATCTACATCATAAAGTACACCAAACAAATCATCAGTACACATATATCTCAAGGTATGTACATAAAAAACAAAACTTGTACATAAATAAGATATCATGCTATAATACTTAATGCGTACCTATCTGATCCCAACCACCGACAGGATTAGGAAGCTCTAAGTCCCTAGTATAATCCATCTCTTCCTAGGGATAGTGCTCCATATGCCCTATTCTCTTGAACCACACCTCCATAAAATGTGGTGCATAGTAGGCTTCAACCTCACCCCCTCCTAGATGATCCATCACAGTCCCCCAAAATATCATCTGAGGTTTCCCGAGGATCTCAATAGGGTACCATAACCATGGGCCACAAAGAAGGGAACTTCTCTAAAAATAGTGAATACAGGACAATCCCATGGAGTACTTTCTTCTCATCTGCTCGATGAGTCTCACCATAACCTCCATGTTACTCTCATATAACATCATCCCCCATTCCACCTACCCCTTCTAACATGCTCTTCATTAGAATCAGTTTCCCACCAGTGATCATATGGAACGATGCAGGTCTGAGGATCCTCAATACCATTGTATCCACTTCCTGCACACCCAGGTCCACCTAACATCTAATGTTGATATACCCATGGTCATACACATCAATAGCTCCTCAATAGTTCTAGTCAATCAACCCCTGAATTGTGTTCCCCCCACCCATTTAAGGGTGGAAGGACTCTCTCAGCCCGTAATGGATCACACTAGTTTGGAAATAGATGTCCTGAGATGAAATAATCAAGAAGAACTTTAGTAGTCCTCCATCGGTTAGCACCAGGGTCACATGAAGATCCCCATGGACATCATCCACGAAATCCCTGTAGCTACACTCCCACCACTCCACATCCATACCTATCTACAAAAACATTAGGTCAAATCACATGGAAATCATCCAAATCACCCAAGCCATTCTATCTGCCTATGATACTACATGGAATAAACCATAAAATACTACACTTAGTGTGTCTAGTATACCCCTTTTCCCACATGGAACCAGTGCATGAGAGTGAGTCTTTTAAGCGACTCCCCTATGTAGCTATATTTATACCAACCATTATCTATCATGTGAGATTCTTAAATACACCAACGCGCCAATGTACATGGTCACCACTTAGATGTGGGGATATCTCATGTAACCAACACACTAAAAACAAATCTAGCATGTTATGCAGATCCCATCAATATCTCTTTCTACATCAACGCAATATTATTCCTTTTTCTCACATGTTGATATGCTAAAATGGAAAAATCTCACGTAGATTTTTTTGTAGGAAAAAACCATATGTACGAGTCCTAAACAACTCCCCAACCCTAAATATACCAAGACACAATTAACCAAGATAAGTTTTAGGATTACCTACATCTAGGCTACTCAAAAAATGGATCACTCATGCTCTCGAAAATCACAAAAATTATCACAATAATACATATGGAGGATAGTACAAATGATGTTTGGGAAGTGGGTCCCAGCCCATTTTAAAACAAATATGGCTCAAACTTCATAAAATTGCCATGACCAAACCATGCATTTGTTTAATGAATTGTTTTCACCACTGGGATTACTACTCTAAGCTCTTCATAATGATGCATCCATCTCCTTCATCTATAGTATCCCTTCTAGGGAACATTTAAACATGCCCTAGGTGTGCCATGTTTTAAGCTCTTATTTTCGTATTGTCTATAACTTTTCCATGTCCTTTACAATACTTGGGTATGTGCATCATATGTGTAGGATTATTCTCAGAACATGTCAATATTAACCACCATCAGTAATAATGGAATATTTTTCCTCAGGTGTTATCATAGAAATTTCCTCTCGGCACCACTCTACCTTTTCTAAACATATCCCTAACATGATTTTGCAACCCATAAAATCATCATTATCCCAGTTTTGATGTACCATCAATTTCAAATCTATGGACCAATAAGTTTCTCCAATGGGTTTTCACCCTCAACAAACCTCAACATAAATTTACACCCATGATGTTGACCCCCCCATAAGTTAGAGCAATTTTCCAACCCTAGAAAGAAACATGCATGAAGCCAATTCTTTCATAGTTGTGCATTTACTCCTATACTTCAAACAGTTCAGCATAATCAAATTATTCAGAACCGATTACAAGAATGATCTATCATGTCCATCTCATACCTCCATGACCAATCAACCCATTTGCAAATATCCTTCATATCATCACCTCAAAAAATACAACAATAGAGCCCCTCCCCTAGATACAACCAATTATATCAACTTATTCCTACAAGAATACTCTACATAGCATTGATCCATGGGGAACCCATATTCACATTTGCAAATTACTCATCATTTCATCTTGCAAAAGATTCCTCAACTCAGTCAAAATTATGGGAATCTCGCCCATCATTAAAATTTACCCACTGATCCACCAAAATATGTGGGAGTCCTACCCATCATCAAATTGGTCCCCCAACATACTAAAAATTGTGGGGATCCCATCAAATATTCTTTATGTACAAACAATTCCCCATTCCACTTACACATGGGAACCAATCATCTATTTTTGCAACACCCATTGGTTGCCTTTGATCGATGACATTGAGTCTTCCGGTACCTAGAAATCATGTATTTTTCAATCACTACTCTCTCAAGTAGTACATCCCTAAAAAATCCCTTCAACTACAGTTTGTCTCCCTCCATAACACTCTCACCTGAAGTATGTTTTCATTGGATCCACCACCCATTCTATCATCGATCAAATATATTATGAGCCCCACACTTACCCTCTAGTATTTTGTCAGGTTAGTTCATCCCACAAATGGTTACAAAATGATATTGGTTCTATAGGAAAGACCCTTGCCTTGTCACCAGTATTCATCTCTCATCAATGCCAAATACTCATACTCTATGAGTTGAAGAAGTAGCAACGGTACCTTGGGATTCATTTCCATCACTTTAAAGAATTTCCTTAGACTAAGTATGGAGAGTCATTATTTCTCCTTAACTTAGTATTCTCCCTGGATATGCTCGATAACAATACATTTAATCACATCATGGGGAGTCATACATGTTGAAGGTAGCAGTGTTCACATTTGAAAATTATGGTAGAAACATATCTGGTAGTCTTCTATGGCTTCACTGACATTTCAAACACCCACCCTATTAGGCTTCTTCAGATTCTCAATAGTTCTTATTCCTCGACACAAGTTACACCACTTTCTAGGTTCATGTTGTCTTACATGGTTTGAATATACCTTCATTCATGTCAAGAATAGTGTATGAGAGATCTCTTGGTATCTTCATTTATAGCCACTTTGGCCATTTTCATGAGCATGGGTATGCCCACCTCATTTGTATAAAAAAAACACATCAACAAACTTCCCCCTTTGAAAGGTTATTTTTTTGCATACAATTCAAATAACCAACAGAGAGAAAACGAAAAAAAATGATGATGTGTTATCAGCTCTATAGTACCCTCTGAACCTCATCCATCAAGGGCATCTATTATCATGAAAAAATGACACACCTATGACAATTTCACAAATCACACGGTCAAGTTCCATTGACATACAACATCCATCCAGCCAAAGCCACCTTCACAATATCCAAAGAGAATATTGAGTCCAAAATGGCCCCAAAGCAATAAAATGTCACAACAATGTGGTTGGTTTATATGCACTACAATGTGCATTTCATAAAAACACATGTGTTGCAGCATGTATTTTCCTTCAAGATCTGCATGATTGACACAAACGAAAAGATCCCACCCACCAGCAGCGCATTAAAGACTCATGAAAGCTCTACCTACGCAAAGAATTTTAATTTTGACTCCCCGCACGCTTAGTTTCCTTAAATGGCCTCTTGGTGTACTTTAGAACCAAAACATGGCTCATTGGGTTCACATTATCTTGTTATTTCTTGGCCACCTCCTAGTGTATGAAAGAAATCCATGGGAATCCTTATTGTAAGAATAAATGTTGAGAAAGGCTATGTTGTTGAAATTGTAATCGATCTTGCTCTTATCTCACCTCTTCCCTCTTGTAAGGCATTCACAAAAGATCCCTTTCCTCCTTCTATCAAGGGGAAAGTGTTCTTATATTTTTGTTCCTTAACCACTTTTCAAAGAAGTTTGGACAAGAAAGGAATACCTTAGGAAGATTGTTTGCCTCCTTTTGGATCTCACATCTCAAAGGCATTGTACTACCTTGACCATTGGGAAATATACAAGGGGTTTGACTCACATTGATTGTTGGAGTTGGTATCATCTAATCCCTTTGGAATTTTGTTTAGTTTTGTTATCATTTTCTTTGTTTTGTTTTATTTTCCACTAACAATCTCTTGCAAAATCCCTTGGGTCATTATCTCATCACAATCCAAACCAAAAGGGACTCTAAATATTGAGGCCTTGTTGTGGCCTACAAGGCCTTTCCCCTCCTCAAAGTGGGAAAGCACTCTTGTCCAATATTTGCCACAACACATTATTTCATGGTTCTAGAGGTGTGGCAAAGACCAAATGATATTTTCCTAAATCAAGGAAAATATGTTGTAGAGATCCTGAGAGATTTGGGATGATGGATTTTAAAGCTATTCTCACACCAATGGTGACAAACCTAAAGTCATTGAGTGATATTACATCAGAGATAGTGGACGCCACCATGTATAGATAGATGATTGGTTCAATGATGTACCTAATGAACATGAGACCAGATATATGATTTGTTGGGAACACATTGAGTCAATATATGGTTGAATTGCAACACATTCACTTGATTGATACAAAGCATGTGATGAGGTACCTGAAAGGTACAATTGATTATGGACTTAGATATGTCTCAAATAGTGAGATAAGATTGCATGGATATGCTGATTCATATTGGTCCTATAGTGTCACTGACAGGAAGAGCACTTATGGATGTTGCTTCACTCTGTGGTCAGCTATGATTTTGTGGCTTAGCAGGAAGAAGGAAAGTGTGACTCTTATTTTGGCTGGGACAGAGTATATAGAAGCATGTACAACCAGTGGTGAAGCTATGTGGATTTGAAAGCTACTTGCAATATTGTTTGATCTTGAGTTAGAGGTGACTTATCTCTATTGTGACAACAAGAGTTGCATAAAGTTGTGAGAGAACCTTGTGTTTCATGACAAGTCCAATCACATCAAGATTAGGTACCATTACATTCGTGATATGATACATAAGGGATTTGTGAATCTCTAGTATGTTGCAACAGATGAGCAGATACTTGATATGTTGAATAAGCCTCTGTCAAGGGTAAATTTTGAATACTTCTGGGATAATCTTGGAGTGGTCTAAAATAAATTCCTCATGAGAGAGAGTGATGAGTTACATATGTGATTTCAGGAGGAAATATCACAATGAGTACATGGTAGCATTTGATAGTCATTCACGGAAAAAATGTGCAATCTTTGAAATTGGAAGATGTACAACTAGAGTTGGAATGAACAATCTTTGGACTAGAAAATGTGCAACTTATAGATTTGACATACTCATCTTATAGAGATGGAAGATGCGCAACTAGAGTTGGCATGCATGGCTTACAGAGCTAGAAGATGTACAACTTGTAGAGTTGGCATGAGCAACTTGCATAGCTAGAAAATGGATTAGATGGAAGTCTCGTAATGACATCATTTTTGAAAGGACGCTCCAACTAGTGGTATGCTATACTGAGATCCTGAATGCATGATGTAATTAAAGGTCACATAAATTATAGTGATGGATCGATTCATGAAAAGGTAAAGAAGTAAATGGTCAAGTACAAGATAATAAAAGTAGTGTTGAATATTGTGTCAGAATATTACCTTACTTGTTGAGAGGGAGTGTTCAATTAAGATGCATATTTGGAAGATATTATTATTGCATTTGTCATTTAAGATCCTAAAAAGAACAATGTTATATTGTATTTGTAAAACATGTAGTTTCAGCTAAAGAAATAAAATGATATTTTATTTTATCCTCACAAAAAGACAAGTTGTCCCTACAAGGAAAAGACACCCAGAAAAAAATATAAATAGAGGGGTCTCCCTCCTCATTTGGGACATACACACTTAGAACAAGCAAGTTCAAGGAAGAGGTTTGCTCCAACTAACAAGAAGATTTTTTTGGGTTGCAAAAAACTTGGAAAACATCTCTATATGGATCTAGGGTTTGTATAGAGTTTCTCTATCTTTCTGTAAGAGAGCTCTAAGCTTCTTGTTAACAATGTGACATTATACTTAGTTGAGAAATCTATACTGGGAAGTTTTCTTGTTTTTCTCCCATGAGAGGGTTTTCCCAGGATAAATATTTGTGTTTTTGTTTCTACTGTTAAATTGATTTTTTGTAGTATTCTTTATGCATGCAATTATTATCATGTGACATGTTAAATGAATGAAAGTCTAACCTATTTGCTTGTTAATAAAAAATATAACAACATGGATATCTTATTGAAGGGAAAAGGACTATGGTAGTACATAGAGACTGTTATTTCTAATATAATGTACGTCAATGCTAATTTCATCATCAACGTTAAAAAGGATGAAGTTGTGGGTGTCATCATGACTTTCATTGCAAGGGAGATTAGCTTTCATACAAGTGGGATTGGATATCCTCATGCCATATGGAATAACTTGAATACCATGTTCAACAAGATAAATGAAGGTGAACTTTATCCAAATAGAGGAAGAGTTCATATCTCTAGAAACTCTTTCCTTTGATCAGATCATAGAATTTTTAGCTTGCATCAAGGAGTTGCACCTAAAATTGGGTGAATGTGGCTATGATTTTCTGAAGAAGGATGTACAACTTATTGAGTTGGTCCTAATGAATTTGAAGACACTATATGATGTATTATATTCCTCCATTCTCACGAATTGGATTTCATGAAATAAATATTGTAAGGATTTTACCTTTGATACCTTTTGTGACTTGTTGATTAAGGAAGACAAAAAGTTACTTGAAGAATGAGAGATTGGTAGTAAGCACCAATTTCACTTGATAAAAAGTAAGTTCAATCCAAACCTTAAAGAATATTGTATATAAGATCATTGAATAGAATGAATTGATAAACCTACAAAAGGGAAGATCAAAGAGTCATCATCGACAAAGAAGGATGGTAAGAAGAATACATGTCAACATTGTGAAAAGGTGGCACATGTTAGGAAGAACTGTTGGAAGAATATGAAGGAATTAGAAGGAAAGATCAAGCACCTTGAGGATAGTGCATTGACTTAAAATTCAATCAATAGAGCTCCTTAAAATTATACCTTCTATGTCATCACTTCCCACACATTACATGCCCTTACCTCTTGAATAGAATGGATAGTCGAATCTCGATGCAGTCATCGTAAGGAAAACGATGCTTCTTTGTTATTTTTTTTAAGTGGAGCTCCTAAAGAGAAAAATTATGGTTATATTGATTATGCTCTCACAATTATTTGAAATGGTGATGTTGAATGCCAATGCATCCAAATATCCAATGTCTATTATCTACCTAGTTTGAGTGCAAACTTGTTGTTAGTTTCTCAATCGATGAAGAATAAGAAGACTATTGATTGTTGGTTTCATCACTTTATCGTAAAGGATATAATTATTTTGGAAGTATTTGTTGATTCAAAGTGTTTGGAACCCAATTAATATAGAATTTACAAGTTATATAATTCCTTCCGACCGATTGAAAAAACTGTAGCATCTGGACTAATTCCACTCATTGTACAAACCAATGATAAGAGTTGTTAATTTTGGCATGAACAACTTGGACATATGAACTTTGGAAATTTGAATTTGATGGTAACTTGCAACATGGTTACTACTATCCTTAAAATTGTTCCACCTAATTAAGTTTTAAGAAGATGTATGTTAGGAAAGAATCATCGAGAACCCTTTGATTCAAGCAAAGCATGGCGTACACATAACTAACTGAAACTTGTTAACATCAATATTTTTTGCATAAACAAACCATTATTAGCAGGTGCATAGTATATTTTCACCTTCATTGATGACTTCTCTAGATTTACATGGGTGAATTTCTTCAAGAATAAGTGTCAAGTCTTTGAAAGATTCAAGGAATTTAGAGAATTAATGGCTTGGAAGAAGTGTGATCAACCCATAAAATGTTTGATGTTAAACAATGGTGGTGAATATGTGAGTCAATAGTTTGAAGAAAATATCTTTCACAATGGCATTTCTTAGAAGATATATGTCCCTCACACCCCTCAGTAGAATGGAGTCGTAGAGAGGAAGAATCATACTTTGGTAGAAATAGAAAGGTACCTATTATAGACCAAACATATCCCGATGATTTTTTGGAAAGAATTTGTTTATTGTTCAAACTATCTCATGAGATTTGTAACAACTAGAGTAGTTTCTAACATGACTCTAGGTGAGAAATTGAATGGCATAAAACTATTTTTTTAGACACCTCGAGACCTTTGCATGTGTTGCTTGGGTGCAAATGATTAGTGATAACCGTAGAGATAAATTAGATGCAAAGATTCATTATTACATTGTGATGGGCTACTTAGATGAGTCAAAATCCTATAGACTATTTCATTTTCTCCTATTTCAAAGATGAACACTACTTGATTGATTCTTTCCCTTGCTACTAATTTTGGATGGAAGATTCATCAAATGGATGTTAAAATTTACTTTATTCATGGATATTTAATTGAATAGTTATACATGGAGAAACCTCTTGAAGTTGTGAAAACTTATAGTCTTGTTTGTCGACCAAATAAGTCCTTGTATGGCTTGAAACAAGCACCTCATGCTTGGTATGAGAATATTGATCACTTTTTTATCAGTCTCGGCTTCAAACGTTGTGAATCTGATCATAGTATTAATGTATTACATATTCATGGAGATACTTTGATCGTGGCATTGAATGTTGATGATTTAGCCATAACTATAAAGAATTTCAATTTGATTTTGGGATTGACGAAACAACTTACAAATACCTTTGAAATGATTGACCTTGGTCTTTTGCATTTCTTTCTTGGCATTCAAATTTTCCAAATGGATGATAGTATCTTCCTTTCTCAACCAAAATATGCCTTGGGTCTTTTGAAATGATTCAAGGTCAATGATTCTAAGTCATGTGCTACACCTTATCAGTTGGGAGTGAAGTTATTGAAAGATTGTGACTCTCAATGAGTCGACACCATTTTTTATCAATAGTTTGTTGGAAGCCTAATTTACTTAACCCACAGTCAACTAAATATTTTCTTCATTCTTATCATGGTATCCTAATTAATGCAGGATCCTCAGGAAATCCACTAGAGAGCTACAAAGAGAATTGTTCTCTACAATAAGGGTACTTATTAGTATGGTATTAAGTATTGTTGTTGTACAGAACCATTGGTCAGGTTCACTAATTCCAACTAGGGAAGTCACATTGACTACCACAAGTCCACTTATAGATATGTGTTTTGACTAAGTTATAGACCCTTTGTCTGGTCATGTAAGAAGCAAAAGGTAGTCTCTCTTTTGACTACATAATCCAATATCGTGGCACTGTCAATGTAGGTATCGACACAATTTCGATTCATCATATTCTTGAAGAACTTAGGTTTCATGTTCAATCCTCCACTGTTATTTATTATGATGATAAGAGTACTATTCAAGTTGTGGATAATCATGTTTCTCATATCAAGATGAAACATGTTGAACTTTATCTTCAATACTTGAGATGCTTGGTACAGGAAAACATTGTCTCACTTATTTATTGCAGGACATATGATCAAGTCACTAATATATTTACAAATTCTTCACTATATTCTAAGTTTTTGAAACTTCAAGCTTTGATCGGGATTCGAGAAGCTACAATAATGGGGCAGGGAGTGTTCAGATCAAGTAGTTTCATGTTCTGAATCTCTAGCGCATTATGATGATGAGGGGGTGTACAAACCTAAGGTATTGTTGTTTCCTCACACCTATGGATCTTCTAAAGACAATAAGTCATTAGACGACAAGAGACTAGTGGAGAATTAAACTAGATGTATGACTAGGAGAGTCAAAGGAATAACTGGAAAAAAAAAATAGTTGAACGACTTAATGACTAGATGGTTGGTAATACCATGGTTGGCATAACTACAAGAATTGACTACACTTTGGGATTTTGTGGAAATTGTTAAAACCAATGTCCCCTACTTGTGTATTAGATCTTCCTACTTCAAGGGATTCATATAGATATGGAGACTATAAAAGGACAACCCTATGGGTTGTGTCAATCTAGTTGAATGAGAATGTCTAACTATGCTCAATATGCATTGTTATTTTATGATCATAATGAGTTATGCTTAAGTGATGTAACACTTCTTTAGAAACGACCTTTCTTCTTGGAATTTTTTTTCTCTTTTGTTACATCTTTTATGTTCTATAGTTCAAGGTAAAGAGGTTCCCCAACATTAAGCACTGAGAAGGATCGAATCAGGTAAAATTTTAAGGATCCATATTTTTCTGAAAGTGTAGAAAGCTTGGCAAATCTTACTATTTCTTAAATTTGCAACTATAAAATTGTTTGGCGATTTAAAAAAAAAAGAAAATTCTAAAAACTTTATATAGTTTTTGGTTAATTTTGGCAGTTTTTGGAGTAAAAAAAATTAACGCGTGGAATTTTGAAAAATCATCTTTTAAAAAAGGCAAATTGGTGAATCATTTTTTGGAAAAAAAGATTGGAATTTCACCCCTAAAACTTTCCTTGGATCGAATCCATCGAGGTGCGAACCTCTCCTCAAGTTCTACACTCTAAAAAATGGGTTTCACTTTTAAGTATGGAATTTAGGTACACCATTCCAATAAACTAACCAACACACTCTTGCATTATTAGATATATAATTTATATAAGCTTTGCATGTGTTTTTTGTATAGTTAATAGAGATTGAACACTATTTCCACAACATATGGTACCACTTTAGATCTCAAGGCTCTCTCATCTACACTAGTTATTCAATTTTTTTTAGTTGTTTCTTTAACTAAGTTTGAATACTACCTTGTAGCCTCACATCACCTTCCTATGGACCCATTTCCAAAATGTTTCCAACGTTAATTCCTTTCACTATTGGCATAGAAAATACATTTCCCTTGAATAGATTCTCGCCTAAAATTACAAATAAGGTTGAATTCATCAAACAGTAATTGTATAAAATATTTGAACCTATGAGCACCACCAATGATGTGATGAAGATGTCCTTTATTTTCCATACACTTAAACACTAATTAGGATTCTCAGTTCAATTTTTATGGAGGAATATGTCCTTTGTTCTCCATACCCTTAGACACTAATTATAACTTCAATCTTCAAAAATAATTCTATAATTGATTGTATAATGATGTTTCACCTTCTCTCTTAGTTCATTTATATATATAATATATATAAACTTTAACTAGAAATAAGTTAGATAATAGCATATGATAATTGTATAAAATCTTTGAACCTATGAGAACCACCAATTATGTGATGAAAATGTCTTTTGTTTTCTATACACTTAAACACTAATTAAGATTCTCACTTCAATCAAAATTATCTTTATAAAATCATTATATATTTAATCTATATAACTTTACATGTAGATCTTGAATACTTAATAAAAATTCTACCCTATCATAACAAAACACAACTTATATATAACACTATATATCTAAAGACGATAATCGCTTCGAAATCCAATTCCAACATATTATCTATAGTAATTACCTTTCAAAATTACGATATCAACAACATTTCACTTGCATAGATTATTACCCAAAACTATTAATGAGTGAGAAGAGATCATATGATAATGATACAAAATGCTTAGAACCTCTTTCCAAGCATAGGAATAACGATTGGTTTACATTGAATCATATGTCAAGCATCAACTTTTTTTCATATTCCAAAAATCAACTTTTAACCTTCACTTGTAAGAAAATTGCAAACTATCCCAAAACTTACAAGTAAGTCTACAAAAGTCCACTCAGCACGTGCTCATTATAGATTTTGAGAATGTTTTAAGAACTTGTTATAAAAATGATTTTGACACGTAGCATTGCAATGGCATTAGGAATAAACTAAGATAGGATAGATTTATTAAACTCAGATACCAAATTCAATAGTTGTATTCCTTCTATGCATTAATGTACTTCACATGGCCGAGTGAAGAGTCGTAAGTATAAGAGTAAAGGAGTGGGCCCAATGGTTAAGAACATGTGTTATCTCCTTGGAGGTCACAGGTTCAAAACCGGCGGGGGGTAGGGTTGCTCATATGACCTGCTGTGGCAAGGCTAGAAAGGTAGGCGACCCCACCGGTGACACAGGCCATGAAGAACCTCAGCAAATCAATATTTTATTACGTGAATGAGTGTTACATATAAAGGAGATCAAAACCGTTATCTACAGTTAGATAACGAGATTATTAACTAGATTTTACTAACTAATAACTGAAATATTGTTTACAATGTAATCCCGAAGGATTATTCAACATTCCCCCCTTAATCCGAAGGGACATCTGACATGCCAAGCTGCATTCTAAAATTTTCAAACTTTTCACGGCCCAATGCTTTAGTAAAGATATCTGCAATTTGCTCTGAAGTAGGACAATGTGTCAGATGAATGGTTTTGGCCTCAACATGATGTCAAATCAAGTCA
>LPNX011091024.1:7903-55211 GCA_001517045.1 Pseudotsuga menziesii | reverse complement strand
TTTTTTCTGAGAAATGAAAATGTGCTTTGGTTTTTGATCCACTTCAATTCCTAAATAATAATGTAATAATCCCAAATCTGTCATATCAAAAGCCTTTTTGAACTCTCTTTTGATAGATACTATATAATCATCATTATTTCCTGTGATAAGTAAATCATCCACATAGACAACTAGATATACAACTGATCTTCCAACTTTCTTGACAAATAAAGTTGCATCATCTAGATTGAAGTGCTTATAATTCAATTTGAGAAGATGCTCAATTAATTTTTCATACCAAGCTCGGGGTGTTTGCTTTAAACCATATAAAGATTTGACTAATTTGCATACCTTCTGTTCTTGGCCTTTGATAGCAAATCCTTCAGGCTGATCCATATACACATCTTCTTTTAAGTCTCTATTCAAAAATGCGGTTTTAACATCCATGTGATGTATCTTCCATCCCTTTTGTGCTGCTAATGAAAACAAATTTCAAATGGTGCCCCATTTAGCTGTAGGAGCAAATGTTTCTGTGTAATCAACACCTTCTTTCTGTGCATACCCTTTTGCTACAAGTCTCGCTTTGTGTTTGTCAAGTGAACCATCTGCTTTATACTTATTTTTATATATCCACCTGCATCCAATCGGTTTGGTTCCAATTGGAGGGTTTACCAACCTCCAAGTTCCATTTTTTATGAGAGCATCATACTCTCTTTGCATGGCACTTTTCCATACATCACTATTTACTGCTTCTTGAAAAGATGCAGGTTCATCAAATGCATGAAAGTTTAATTCACAATCTAATGTTACAAAATCATCATACCTTTTAGGAAATGTCTTAGTCCGCATTGATCTACGAACTTCTTAGTGTTGTGGTGTTTGCTCTGTTTCTTCTTTAAGAGCAGGTTCTGCATTATCCATGATATTTAGTTTATCCATTCCATGAACAATATCATCAACTGTCTCATCTTATGTTTCATCAACTTGTGCATTAGAATCATCAACTTGTGTTTCATCAACTTGTGCATTAGAAGGAAATTCCAAAACTTGACCTTGACTTAGAACAGGAATCCCCCCTTCTATCAAGCTGAGCAAGTTGTTTATCAATAGTGACGACATCTTTCTCAAACTCAAGAAATATAACATCTCGAGAAACAATCATACTTCCTGTTATCTTCATCATACAACCTATAAGCTTTAGAAGTATTAGAATATCCCAAAAAAATACACTTCCAACTTCTTGCTCCCAATTTATGTCTTTGTTGCTCAGGAATCAAAGCATAACATGTGGAACTAAAAATTCTAAAATGCTTGACAGCTGGAAGATTATCATGCCACATTTCATAAGGTGTTTTTTTTGTAGTGCAGCAGAAGGACATATATTTTTAATGTAGACAACACAAAGAACTGCCTCTCCCCAAAACATTAACTTGACATTTTTAAAAAACATCATTGATCTTACCATATTTAAGAGTGTCTGATTCATACGTTTTGCCGCACCATTTTGCTGTGGATTATATGGAACAGTTGTTTGATGTTTAATACCATTCTCCTGCAAATATTTTTCAAACTCTTGAGATGTATATTCACCACCGTTATCAGTTCGAAGGGTTCCAATAGTAAGTTGGGCTTCATTTTTAATCCATAAGTGAAAATTTCTGAATGTATCAAAAACTTGAGATTTTGCTTTTAATAAATAAACTCAAGACATCCTCGTAAAGTCATCAATGAAAGTCATGATATATTTGTTACCATTTGCTGATGGAACGGGCATAGGCCCACATAAATATGAGTGAACAAGACCAAGCTTTCTTGAAGCTTGAAACATAGAATCATTAAAAGGTTGTTTACTGTGCTTGCCTAAGATACAAGCATCACATGGGGAAAGTTGTCTTGGAATAGTAGGAAGCCCTTGAACTCCTTTCTGTTTCATAATCCTGAGACTGTCATAACTAATATGACCAAATCTTGCATGCCACAATAAGCTAGAAGATAAATTACTATTATGCTGAATCAAATTTGCAGAATTCTGTGAATTGGATGATGTACCATTCAACTTTAAAAGTTTGTTATCTTCCACTCCATTCATTACAACCTCATTATCATAAGCTCTTCTAATTTCAATGATACCATCAAACATATGTATCGAATGATTTTGTTGTCTAATTTGCATAAGAGATATTAGATTTCTCTTCAATTATGGAACATAAAGCACGTCAGAAAGTATATAATCAGCAAGTCCTGGTAATTTCAATCTAACAGAACCAATTCCTGAAGGTTTTAACTGAGACTTATCTGCCAAATGTACTACCCCATCAATTTGATCACTAAAAGTTTCAAAGAAATCTTTTCTAAAGGTCATATGACATGTGGCTCCGGTGTCCAATAACCAAGTATCATTCCATGAAAACGAAATACTGAAAGCTTCTTCAATTCCTAGATTACAATGTGCAACAACATAATGTGCAAATTCGGGAGGGTTACCTTTATCATTTCCTTTATCTTGTACTTGCTCTTTCTTGTTAACAATTTTATTCCAAGAAGTTATACAATAACTAGCAGTATGACCAGTTTTTCCACATCTATAACATTGTTTTTCTCCTTGATTAAATCTTCCCCCCCTTCCTCTGTACTGTCCTCTTTGTCCTCTACCTCGACCTCTGCTTCTATTTTCATCCTTTGCAAACTCTTCTTTTGATTTGTGTCCTTTCTGTGCAAGACACAAAGTTTCTTCATTGGGTTTAGACTCTTTCTTCCCAAATGCTTTCTCTCTTTTTGCAATTTTCTCAACAAGTGTTTCAAAGGTCATAGCTTTCATTTGGCCACTAGCTTGAAGTGATTCTAAATAATGAGTATATGTAGGATAAAGAGCTTTAATAAATGCAGTAAGTTGAATGTCAACTTTTACACCAGTTGCATCAATATCATGAAAAATGGCTCTAATTTCAGAAGCAAGTTTCATTGGATCATTATATTTTAACTCTAAGTTAAATAACTTCATTAACAATTGTATGATTTCAAGCTCAGAATGTGAATCATACAAATCTTTAGTTTCTTTAATGCTTCCCAAGCACTTTTGCTAGAAACTAAATGCCTACTTACTTCTTCACTTACATAGGCAATAATCAAGGCATAAGCCTTTTTGTCCTTGCTTTTCCATAATGCTAACTCTTTAGCATTAGTAGGTGGCACTGGTGCACTTTTATCCACTTCATTTATTGCTTCTTCATCTTTCTTATCTTCTAAATTCTCATTTTCACAAATTTCATCCCACATATCATTAAAAATTTTCCAGATAAAATAACTCCAACAATTGAAATTAAAGAATTCATTGAAATTTACTGTGTAGTAAATTTTTGTATACAAAATATACTTTGATATATTCTTTTCCTTTTAGCCAATGTTCTTTAAAATCTTTTTATCTTCTAAAAAGATTTCCCGAAAGGTTTAATATTTCAATTTTAAAAAAACCTTGCACTCAAATATAAATGGCTATTTAAAACTTTTATTTTCTTGAAAGAACTCACGAGTGATTTGATAATTAATTTAAAGAAACCTTTGCAAGAAAATATAAATGGCCGCTCTCTTCCTTTTTCTTTTTCCTTTTAAAAAAGAAAAGAAAATAATTCTTCAAAAGAATTACCGAAACAATTTACGTGCAATCTCCTCTTAATGTGCAGTCTTTGTCTTTCTTCCACAATCTTTACTAAGCAGCTCTCTTTTCTTCCTTTCTTGGTGATAGCTCCTTTGCTGGCTCCTCCTTCACGGGTTCCTTCTTTTTCACCAAGTCTTTCTCACCAATGCTTTGCTGCCTTTGCTCTGATACCACTGACACAGGCCGTGAAGAACATCAGCAAATCAATATTTTATTACGTGAATGAGTGTTACATATAAAGGAGATCAAAACCGTTATCTACAGTTAGATAACGAGATTATTAACTAGATTTTACTAACTAATAACTGAAATATTATTTACAATGTAATCCCGAAAAATTATTCAACAACCGGGACGTCTCAGCCCTTGCCAAGTCACAAGTTTCTGGGAGGTTGTTGTTCCATGGTATAAAAAAAAGTATTAGAGTATATATTTTACGATTGGTTAAATTTAGTTAGCTCATTCACTTAAAAGTATTGCTAGAAAGGTATAAGATTCAAATTTTTAAGAGTAAGTTAGTTGAGAAAAGGTACCCAAAAATTTAACTATGTTAAAGGTTAGTTAGTGTAGTCCAAACCAAATACCATCTTGGAAAGATTTTAAAAGCTTAAATACTAAAATTTATGAACCAACAACATGAAAATCCACCACAAGTTAAAAACATTTCTTACCCCACAAAAAAATAGCATTTTACTGTTAAAAGCAAGATTCTCTGCGGGTTTCTAATTTCAATCGATTGTAACTTCAGGTTTATGTAATGCGAAGGATAACAGTAAAGTGAAATGTTAACTATGTTGTTAGTCTATAAAATCAAGTTAAGGATGTCCACTGTGACATCAGATTTGCTGAACCTGCAATGAGGTAATTAGGATGGCCGGTTGTGGGAACCATATTCTTTTATACGTCAAAGAATGTCCTCGCTTTTCCTTCAAAGATTCTTTTCAACCGCCCTTCTTTTCTTTTTGTCTTATTTCTGGGACGTTCAATCCAGTCATAAAGGGAGGTCATCGCAAACACCGAAGGAAATATTACGCGTAAGAAACGAAGGTCACCGAAGGAAATAGTACGCGTAAACTTTACTCTTCTGTTCCGAGTCTCCTCATACATTTCTTTTTGGCTTTCATCGTACTCTTCTGTTCTGAGTCTCCTCATACATTTCTTTTTGGCTTTCATCGTTGTCTGAAATGCTGAGCAAGAAAACTCCGAGACTTATATCACCCTTACATCAATCCAAAAGCATTAAAGAGTTCTAACTGCAAACCGAAGAAACCTACCCAAATATACCGTTTTCTTTGAACAGAATGAGATTCTTTGTTCCCCTATTATATAAGTCATTTGCCCATCTGTATTCTCTTCCATAGCAACTGGTTCTGATTACTATTTCAAGATTGGTTGGAATTCAGCGAAGGAAGCTGCGATTTCAATCCTCTTGCTTTCTATTCATAAATAGTTTGAATTCAATTCGCTTGTTGGCTGTTTTAGGTTACAGTAAGCAAAGAGTGCAGTGTAATGGCGGATGAATTAGGTGATCCAAGGTGCCATTGCCGGCTCAGACAATGGCAGATTACAAGCGATGATGGTAACAGCTCAAGGAAGCGTAGTACAGGTTCCTGGATATCATTGAATCTCCTCCTGATTTTGCTGTTAGTGCTTTCTCTTCTCTATCAGCCAGTGGAGACTGCGCGTACAATCAACGCATGTCGGAAAAAACAAAGGGACTACATGCAGGCGATGGCTCGGCCGGCTCATCATGTTCAGGTCACGAGATCGAATCGCCGGCGTCTCTCTTCCGATCAGAACGAATTCAATGTTCCGGCTGCTGCTTCTCGTGGCAGTATTGCCCGCTGATGCCCGCCTGCGCCTTCGGCTAACTCTCGGCGTTATAACGCGAGGGCACACGAAGTTTCCAGCGGCCCAAATCCAATATCAAATCGATAGAAAGCACTATAAATTAAATCACTAGGCTTCTTTCAGCCTGGTTGCTCAAGATCCCATTTCTATATCTCATAGGTTATGTGTTTATGTATTTTTTAGTGGAAGAGACTCCCTATTTTATAGGTATTTTATAGACCAGTATTAGTATGTGTTTTTATGTGTTATGTATTTTTTGCGTGTCACCGAAAGGATCCGCTTGTTGCTTTATTGAAGATCTTGTGAAAGGAGGAACTGTCGCATTCTATTAAATCCTTCGTGAAGTAGAGCGCCAAGAGATTACTGTTTGAAGGAAATGATTGTTCTTTCTGAGCCCACGCTTCCAGAAAGGAGCCCATCTACCTCAGTTTGATCGCTGCTAGTAATTATTCCGCTACTAGTAATTATTCTACTGAAGATTGTGAAGCAGACCTTCGTTGCTGCTGGAGAATGGAAGGTTGTTGAGGAGATCGTTCAACAATTTGCTGTGTGAAGAGGAGACACGTTGCATTTCCCAGATTTATAGAGACAGAGGAATGATTATCTACATTCCCTATTACTGACCATGTAAGTCTCTCAGTTGGACGAGCATAGTCGCCTGAAGTCACTCTGTGTCACCAAAAGGAGTCGCTTGTTGATTGAAGATCTTGTGAAAGGAGGAACTGCAGCTTGAAGGAAGCCAACTACTAACAGGATTCAGGATTGAGAAGAGCCGCAACTGTAAGGATTCATTTGTCAATGGTATTTTTTGTTGGAAATATTAATTACTTGCATATCCGTATCCGAATCCGAGCTCAGCCAACTCTGTTAAAGTCTGTATTGGTTCAAATCTTGTGAGTCAGTCTGACAAGAGTGAAGAGTAATGTAAATCAGTAGAAATAATTTCTGAAGCTAAGTTTTTAGGGAAATAGTTGTTACATCCATTAATGTCAAGAATGTTGATTTACAGAGAAGAAAATTCTAGTTTGCCTATAAATAGAAGAAAAAGATTGTAAATCAAGTAAGACACAAAAGACAAGCAAAGAGAGCTCGAGAGAGCTCGGATAGTAGAGAGTGAATAAATAATTGTGTCAAAGCTCAAGCTTCTGTTTGTTTGAAGATGTCAAGAGTCGAAGCTCTGTAAAAGGTTAAACATCTCTATAAATTTCAAGAGTTACTTGAGTAAATGTTGTTTACATTTATGGTTTGAGTTAAAGATCAAATAGCCCATAAATTTCTCACCCAGTGAAAGTTCCATGTTTTACAACAGAGTGGTCCACACAAGTCTTCCTAAATGTTTGGTAATATGTTTTTATAATTCAGTGGAATTGTTGATTGTGTTGGTTTTTACTTCATATTACTCATGGGTGAAAAACATTTTTAATTTCTTAAGTCTTTTAGACTAAGAAATATCTTTGTAAAATCCAACTAAAACCAAACGAGTCGACAAGTAGTCTAAGTTGTAAAACCGATAAGTTGTCGGTTACCATATTGGTAAAAGAGTCGAGTCCGACCATATTGGTAGACTTGTCTAGTCGGAGTTAGACAAGTTTCACCCGACAAGTAAAAAGAAAAAGAGGTAGGCATGGAAATTTTATAACTGGGCAGTAACTCAAGTTTCCCGACTCAATTTTTGCTAACTTGTACCAAAACAAGGTTTAGGAAAGAAAACGTGTCTTAAAAAGTGGAAAAGTAATTTTCTAACTAAAGTTAAAAATTAAAACTGGCTTTCGATTCTGGTTCATTGCAAACTCCAATTTTTACAGGAAAGAATTATGAATATTGGTCTCTAACAATGAAGGTTTTGTTCAGAGGTCAAGATGTCTGGGAGATAGTCCCCAACAAATCAGACAGCGTATAACAATATCACACAAGCTGAGAAAGATGTCTTGAGGGAACAAAGGAAGAAAGATTGAAAATCTTTGTTCTACATGCATCAAGCCATGCATGAAAGCATACTCCCAAGAGTAGCAACAACAATTAAAGCTAAGCAGGAATGGGACGCCTTAGAGATTGCCTATCAAATCTTGGACAAGGTAAAGAATTCCAAGTTATAGATCCTTAGAAGAGATTTTGAATCTTTGTCAATGAAAGATTCAGAGACTCTAGACACATTCTACACTAGAGTTGTTGGTTTGATAAACCAACTGAAATCTCATGGAGAAACCGTAAAAGACCAAAGGGTTGTTGAAAAAATTGTCAGAAGTCTTCCCCCAAGAGTTGAATCCTTGGTTGTGACCTTGGAAGAAAACAAAGATATGTCATCTTTTACCATTGATGAGTTGCAAGATTCACTCATCAATCATGAACACAAAATCACTAGAACAAATACATCATTGGAAGGTGCATTCCCAACATAGTCATCCATAAGCTGTGGTAGAGGTAGTGGGAGAAACAAGTCTAGAGGCAGAGGAAGAATTTATTCAGGAGGAGGATGCGACAGAAGTTCTACAAATGTCACTGGTAGAGGAGAGAATCAGAATCCAAGTCAGGCAAGTGGCCAGAGGTTTGATAAATAAAAAATACAATGTTATTATTGTAAGAAATTTGGTCATTATGCATATGAATGCAGGAAGAAACAATATGACCAAGGAAGGAAAATCCCAAATCAGTCGACCAATGCCAACACTCTGACAAGTGAAATGTTAATGGCATCTACATCTCCAATTGAATGCAATGATGTCCAAGAAAGTCCACATGACATATGGTACTTAGATTTAGAGTGCAACAATCACATGAACGGTAATTTAGATTTGTTTTCTAGTCTAGATAATCTAGTTCAAACTAATGTTACACTTGGAAATAATGTCCAAGTCACTATTTTTGGAAAATGTACTGTTGGTATTCTAACCAGACAGGGGGAGTGTAATTATATTCCTAATATCTATCAGGTCGAAGGTCTGAAAGTTAATTTGATGAGCATTGGATAGCTAATACAAAAAGGATATAGAGTCTACATAGAAGATGATCACTGTGTGATTAAAGACAAATGTCCAAGCAACCAACTAATATAAAAAGTGCCAATTATAAGCAACTGCTTGTTTCCATTGAGGATCATTCCCAACATGAAAGGAAAGACAAATAGGAGTTGCATGAAAGGAAGAATGTAAAGAATTTTTCGAGCACCATGACAATAAACAAAATGGCAGTAGAGAGACTTTTCCAGCGGGAAAGTCATATAGAGCATGCATGCCACTTCAAATTGTGCGCTCTGATATTTGTGGTCCAGTACAGACATCATCCATCTGTGGCTGAAATTATTTTCGAACTTTTATTGATGACTACTCAAGAAAAAATTGGGTATATTTTCTGAAACATAAATTTGATGGATTTAGTTATTTTTAGCAGTTCAAGGCCCTCGTGGAGAACTAGAGTGGAAACTGCATCAAGATCTTAAGGAATGACAAAGGAGGTGAATATGTTTCAAATGAATTTCTAGTTTTTTGAAATATCCATGGCATACAAAATCAATTCACTGCGCGGTATACACCTTAGCAAAACGGTCTTTCCGAAAGAAAGAACATAACCATTATGGAGATGGCGTGCAACATGTTGGAAACCAAGCATTTTCCAAATGAATATTGGGGTGAAGCAGTCACAACTGTTGTTTACATTATGAACTAGTGTCCGAAAAAGAGTGTGAAGAACAAAAATCCTCAAGAAGCATGGACAAGTATGAATCATAGTGCTTCTCATTTAAAAGTTGTTGGTTGTGTTGCAGATGCTCATGTTCCAGATGAACTAAGAAAGAAATTAGACAAGAAGGGACAGAAATGTAATTTTGTTGGATACTCTAAAGACACAAAATCATACAAGTAATATGATCTTGTCACAAAGTGCTATATTTTTATCATTTAATCAATATGATCTAGGATCTTATCTGAGAGAATAACATGCACAACAATAATCACAAGAGACAAGAGATGCAAAGAATTTTCCTCGGGGAAACCATAAAGGAAAAACCCCAGAGATAGAACAAGCACCAATGGAAAAAGTAAAACCCAAAGAAATAAAGATGATCTCCGACATTTGTTCTCTCTCTCGCTTGTGCAAGCTCCTCTTCTCTCACTCATGCGCTATTGTTGAGTGAGTGTGTGTTTCAAATAGAGAGTCTCACTCTCTATTTATACTAGCTTTTTCACTTGACAATTACTCTACAGGGCCAACCTCATTAAGAGAGTCTAATAACCTTAATACCCTTCAACTATGGGGACTATTTCCCCCACTTACAATGAAGGGTTAAACTTAATGACTTTACATAAATTTACTATATTAATGACTCTCCTGATTAGAGGAATAAACATCTCTGTCGAGGTACAATGAAATACAATAAGTGAATGCAATCCAAAGTTACAAATACATCAACACTTCCTTTTAACTAGGAAGGTATTCTCTTGACATAGTTCGTCAGCACATGTATTCATCACTAGACCATCATCAAAGCTGGATCATCCTCAATATCACTTATGCACTATCGCAAGCAATGGTGCTATCTCTCAAATCTAATCGTCATAGGAAGTTCTATAGAGTGAGCCCTTTTTCATGTTGGATGTAGGCCTAGCCTTCATGTAGGTCTTCATCAACATAGCTATCCCTTTTTCATGCTAGATGTAGGCCTTTCCTATGCAAGGACTTCCACTACAAAGCCAACCCTTTTTCATGCAGGGTGCAGTACCTTTCCTCTGCAAGGATTTTCATTACAGAGCCAACCCTTTTTCATGTTGGGTGCAATACCTTTCCTCTGCAAGGATTTCCACTACAAATCCATCCCTTTTTCATGTTGGGTGTTGTACCTTGCCTCTACAAGGATTTCCACTACAGAGCCATCCATTTTTCATGTTGGGTGCAGTACCTTGCTTCTGCAAGGATTTCCACTATAGATCCATCCATTTTTCATGTTGGGTGCAGTACCTTGCCTCTGCAAGGATTTCCACTATAGAGACAACCCTTTTTCATGCTATTTGTAGTACCTTTCCTCTGTAAGTGTTAGAAAATAGGACCACAGAGAAATAACAGATATACAGTCAAATTAATAAACAAGATGCAAAATACATTAAAACATTACAAAGAGACACAGATCTAATGTGGTTCACCCAAACGATGGGCTACATCCACAAATAAATTGCCAGTCCTTTTATTACAGTCCAAAAAGATGAAGGGATACACCCTGCAACAAAACCACTGCACTTCCCCTTCACACTCTTAGAGTCTCTCTTCCAATACAATACAATACCATACTCAGTCGTTTTACAATGCTTTCTTTTATAGGGGAAATACAATGGGAAAATTCTAGGGTTAACCCAATACCATGGGTCCACAAAACTGTTGGTCAACACACATCCCCAAAAAAATTTCTCAGGGGCTCTGCCCTCAAACCCCAAGGCAGGGGGACTGAGTGTACAGTACTCTTGGGTTAAAATCACAACTGAATAATATCTCTGGATTTGGAATATTAGGCTCCACAACCAACAATCTCCCACTTGGAGACTGATCACAGCAACTCCACTACTATTGCACTTGCTGGACTATGGTCCGGACCTTGTACTTGGAAAATTTCTTATTTTCAGCTTCATGCTTGAAGGCCAACAGAAATCGAGCAGTAACTCAGTTTCTCTCTGGTTACTCCCTTTGTCAACATGTTTGCAGGATTCTGGATAGTGTGTATCTTTTATGGTTTTAACAGTTCTTCATCTAGAACAAATATTATGAAGTGGTACTTGAGTTGTATATGTTTAGTCCTCAAATGAAAGGCTGAGTTCTTTGCAAGATGAATGGCACTCTAGCTGTCACTGTACAGTCTAATATTCTCCTGCTTCTTACCCAATTCTTCCATGAACCTCTGCAACCAAATCATCTCCTTACTTGCCTGTGTAGCAGCAACATACTCTGCTTCCGTTGTTGAAAGTGCAACAACCCATTGTAGTTTTGAAATCCAACTTACTGTTGTTCCACCCACAGTAAAAACATACCCTATGGTGCTCCTCCTGCTGTCTTTATCACCAGCCATATCTGTATCAACATATACTTGTAGAATAGTGTCTGAACCTCCAAAACATAGTGCATGAGAAGTGGTAACTCTCAAATACCTGAGAACCCACTGTACTGCTTTCCAATGCTCTTTACCTAGATTATTCATATACCTACTCACAACTCCCACTGCATGTGCAATATTTGGTCTTGTGCACACCATGGCATACATCAAGCTCCCAACCGCTGTTGAATAGGGAATATTGGAAACGTAATCTATCTCTTCCTGTGTCTCTGGACACATATCCTTGCTTAGTTTGAAATGGCTCACCAAAGGTGTACTGACTGGTTTTTCATTCTACATTCTAAACCTTTGCAACACCTTTTCTATGTACTCACCTTGAGACAACGTCAATTTGTGATTTTTCTTGTCTCTTGTTATTCTCATACCAAGGATTTGCTTTGCAGCACCCAAATCCTTCATCACAAATGATTTAGCTAGTTTTCTTTTGAGCACATTTATATTCTGCATATTAGACCCTGCAACAAGCATGTCATCCACATACAATAACAAGATAATATATCTTCCATTATCTAACCTCTTGAAATAAACACAATGGTCAGAATTACATCTGTCATAACCTTGTTCTGTCATAAACTTATCAAATTTTAAATACCACTGCCTTGGAGCTTGCTTCAGGCCATACAAGCTCTTCTTCAACTTGCAAACCAAATTCTCCTTCCCTTTGACCTCATATCCTTGTGGCTACTGCATATAAATCTCTTCCTCCAAATCCCCATGGAGAAAGGTCGTTTTAACATCTAACTATTTAAGATGCAAATATTCTACTACCACTAGACTTAAAATAGTTCTAATTGAAGTCATTTTAACAACAGGAGAAAATATTTCATCAAAGTCTATACCTTTCTTTTGTGCAAACCCCTTTACAACAAGTCTAGCCTTGTACCACTTCTTGCCTCCATCTTCTTCCTTCAACCTGTAAACCCATTTATTCTACAATGCCCTTTTTTTGCAAGCAACTGAACCAGATCCCAAGTTTGGTTTCTTACCAATGAGTCCATCTCCTCATCCATGCCTTGCTCCCACTTTTTTCTAGCTTCTACCTGCATTGCTTCTTCATAACATTTTGGTTCACCAAAATCAGTCATCAATAAATAACACAATGAAGGAAAGAATCGTTCAGGGGGTCTACTTAACCTGGTAGACTTTCTTACAGTTGCAGGAGTTTCAGGCATCTACTGCTGCTCTTGATTTTCTGGTTCCTTTGGAACTTCATTTTCTTTGATTTCATCAAGCACTATGTACTATGTGTTTTCCTTTTCTTCTTTCTTTCCTTGCAACTGATCTTTGTACATGACCTTTTCATTGAATACTACATCTCTACTCCTAATGATTTTGTGATTTTAAATATCCCATAAGCGATAACCAAAATCATCAACCCCGTATCCAATAAAGGTACATTTCTTGGATTTAGCCTCAAGCTTTGTTCTATCATCTTTATCAATATGGACAAATGCTTCACAACCAAAAGTTCTCAGAAATGCATATTTTACCTGTTTACCTATCCATGCCTCCTCTGGAATGCCACAATCCAAAGAACTTGAAGGCCCTCTGTTTATTAAATAAACAGTAGTGTTTACAGCTTCAGCCCAAAACTGTAAGGGAAACCCTGCATGCAATCTCATACACCTTGCACGCTCCATGATTGTTATGTTCATTCTTTCTGACACACCATTTTCTTGGGGTGTTCCAGGGACTGTCTTCTCTCTACGAATCCCATTATGTGAACAATAACTATCAAACTCCTTGCTGCAGTACTCACCTCCATTATCAGATTTGAGACATTTCAACATTTTTTCTGTCTCATTCTCAGCCAAAGCTTTCCACTTTTTTAAAGTATCAAACAAATCAGATTTTTTTCTAATGCAATAAACCCAAGTTTTTCTAGTTGCATCATCAATAAAAATAACATAATAACGAGAGCCACCAAGAGATTGTACCTGAGTTGGTCCCCATACATCTGTATGGACAAGCTCTAACTTTTCACTCTTATTTTGTTTCCCAACCTTGAGAAATATAACTCTCTTATGTTTTCCATAAACACAGTTCTCACAGAATTCCAAACTTACCTGCTTCAGATCAGGAAGCAGTTTCCTTGAGTGGAGAATCTACATCCCCTTCTCACTCATGTGGCCAAGCCTATGATGCCACAACACCACACCTGTTTCTGTGGAAGCTACAAAGATAGAATAATCAGTATTATGAGGAAATAAATATAACGTACCTATCCTATCTCCTTTTGCAATTACCATTGATCCTTTAGTGATCTTCCACCACGTTTCTCCAAACGTAGATAAACAACCGCTATCTCCCAACTTCCCTATTGAGATCAGATTTATTTTCATAGCATTAATGTTCCTTACATCCTTTAGCATCCATTCACTTCCATTATTTAACTTAATCCATACCTTTCCCTTTCCAACAATTTTACATGGTTCATCATCCCCCAATAGCACATGCCCAAAATCACCTTGAACATAATCGTGAAAGAATTTCTATGGGGTGTAGCATGACATGAATCCCCTGAATCTACTACCCAGTAATCACCAGTATTATCTAATGCAAGAATCAAAGCATCATGTAACACATCACCTGCTACATTCACTTCCTAAGTAGTCTCTTGCTGTATGTATCCTTTCTTCTTTGGAGCTCTGTAGTCTTTGTTCAGATGTCCTTTCTTACCATAGTTCCAACACTCTATTTTTTTGAATCTGGACTTAGATCTTCCCTTTTTAGACTTACTGCGATTTCCTAGGCTCCTTCCTCTCTTGTTTTGTCTCTCTCTGCTCTCCATGGTCAATGCATTACCTGATGTCTCACCTGTGCTTTTTCTTTTCATTTCCTTGCTAAGAATAACACCAACAACATCATCAAACTTAAGAGCATTTGAACTAGGGACAGAGTTACTTACAACCATGACCAAGCTATTCCAGCTTTTTGGAAATGAGCACAAGATTAGAAGAGCCCTAACCTCATCATCAAAGTTCACTTTTATATAAATTAACTAACTAGTAAGTGTATTAAACACATTTAAATGGTCAGCAGTAGATCCACCTTCTGACATCTTCATATTAAATAAATGCTTCATTAAAAATACCTTGTTAGAAGCCAAGGGTTTTTCGTAGAGCTTACTCAATGCGAGCATCACACCCTCTGTTGTTTTTTATTTCAAAATATTGAAGGACGCCGACGAAGCCAGGCACAGCCGTATTGTTCCTAGTGCCTTTCTGTCAAGAACCTCCCATTCTTCATCCTTCATAGTTGCTAGCTTTTTTGCTTTTCCACCCAACGGGAGGTACAGATCCTTCTGGTACAGATAGTCCTCCATTTGCATCTTCCATAACTGATAGTTTTGGCCGTTAAATTTCTTGACCCTAAACTTTCCTTCTTTCGCCATTGTTCCCACTTGAACCAGGAACCCTTCTTTCCCGCAAGTTTACCAACCAAATAGACTTTTTGGCTCTGATACCAATATTTAGAAAACAGGACCGCAGAGCAATAACAATTATACGGTTAAATCAATAAACAAGATGCAAAACACATTAAAACATTACAGAGAGACATAGATATAATGTAGTTCACCCAAATGATGGGCTACATCCACAAAGAAATTGACAGTCCTTTTATTACAGTCCAGAAAGATGAAGGGATACACCCTGCAGCAAAATCGTTGCACTTCCTCTTCACACTATCACAATCTCTCTTCCAATACAATACAATACCATACTCAGTCATTTTACAATGCTTTTTTTTATAGGGGAAATACAATGGGAAAATTCTAGGGTTAACCCAATACCATGGGTTCGGAAAAATGTTGTCCAACACACATCCCCAAAAAAAAATTCCCAAGGGCTCTACCCCTGAACCCCCTTTTTCGGGGCGCTACCCCGAACCCTAAGGCAGGGGGATGAGTGTACATTACTCCTAAGTTACAATCACAACTGAATAATATCTCTTGATCTGGAATATTAGGCTCCACGACCAAAAATAAGGATTTACACTATAGAGCCAGCCCTTTTTCATGCAAGATGTAGTACCTTTCCTCTGCAAGGATTTCCATTACAGAGCCATCCTTTTTCATGTTGGGTGTAGTACCATGCCTCTGCAAGGATTTCCTCTTTAAATAATCTTGAAGCATAATATAGATACACATAACACAACATTCACATTCACCAGCATCGTAGGACACTACTACTATCATCCGAGAAATGATTCATCAGTCATATCCATCAGCATGGTAGGACACACCTACTACCATTCAGGAAGGGCTCATGTGTATCACTTTCCCTTGGAGGGAACGTCGATCTGAAGAACACCAAGATTCTCTCTGAAGTGAGTCAAACTTCACTCTGGACAATAGCTTGGTCAACACATTAGCTATCTGTTCATCCGTCGCAGCATACAGGAGCTTCGCTACTCTTCTCTACACCATATCCCTGATATAGTGATAGTTGATCTCGATATGATTAGACTTGACATGGAACACCAGGTTCTCTAACAACTTCACACAACTCGGGTTTTCACAATATATACAAGTAGCATTCTAACTCGAGATCAAACAAATCAGATAGTAGCTTCCTCAACCATACTTCCTCACAACTAGTCAAACAAGCTATGACATGCTCTGCTTCAGCTGAACTCAGTGCCACGTGGGACTGCTTCCTGCTAAACCAAGATATCACACCTGATTCCATACTAAAGAAACACCCCAAAGTGTTCTTCCTATCAATTGCACTTCCTCCCCAATATGAATCCACATAACCTTCCAGGTTAGTCTTTTGATTCGTATCATACTTGAGCCCATACTGAACTGTACCCTTCAGGTACCTCACTACATGCTTTACAGCCATTAGGTGAACATGTCTCAGATCCGTTAGGAATGGGATCAATGTGTTCACAACAAAGAAAATATCTGGTCTCATATTCGTCAGGTACATCAAGGACCTAATCATCTGACGATATATCATGGCATCAACCGACTCTAACGAAGCATCACTCAATAGCTTCAGGTTTGATGCCATAGGTGTGGCCATGGCCTTGCATTCCATCATCCCGAACCTCTTCAGGATCTCTATTGCATACTTCCCTTGTCCAAGCAAGATTCCATCTGCACTCTTCCACACCTCCATTCCTAGAAATTAGTGCATCATACCCAAGTCCTTCATCTTGAACTTGACAACAAGTCTCCTTCTTGAAACTTTAATGAGTTCCTCTTTTCCTGTCAACAATAAGTCATCGACATATAATAGGAGCATCACTAATATTCTGCCTTCAACCTTGAAGGAAAGGTTGGAATATTCTTTAGTCTCAGTAAATCCTAGAGCCATTAGTAATTTATCCATCTTGTCGTAACATGATGAACCTCAGGATATTCTGCAGTCACTCCCTTTAAAGGGGAGTATCATTATTCCTCTACCTTTTGTACTCTATGTATTGAAACATTCGGCACTGGAGTGACAAGTAGCTTTCTCTACTACTAATATTTCCTTGTATCCCATAATCTTGCCATCTACTACATGCTGGATCTTGTAGATCCATATGGAAGACACTACAAACTTCTCTTCAGGTCTCGATACCACATCCTAGACATCATTCTTCTTGAACTGGTGCTCTCCTTCCCTTTCTTCTTGGCTACTTCTTCATAGCTGGAAGGTTATGCATTAATGATGTCAGTCAACAATGTCACACAACTCCATTGTGTCTGATGCCTCTTTCTTTCTTTGAAAGTATCGTCATATTATTCTTCATCTGGGATTATTTCTCGTGCCCAAGGTGGTCTTCATCTCTCAAGGTGGATCTACTGTTCTCTTCATGTTCTTCTGAAGCTCTTTCTTTTTCCATGGTGTCTTTGACTCTAGAAGCTTTAGGTTCCTCTTCATGTATGCTTATTGGAGTGAATATTGAACTACCGTCGCTTTTTCTTTGGAACAAGTCTCATCCTTCTTTCCTTGTAGATGATTTTACGCGATCTTTCCTACAGGTCAAATGTACCAGTTATATGGTTAGAAATATTTCATAAGGCATATTCATAATGGAAAATTCTTATGCATAAAGATATAACCATGCAACTATTTTATCCAATACAACATTCATCCATATCTCACGGAAACTTTCTAGATGCCATCCATCTCTACCATGACATCATTGAGATTTTTCACTAATCCAATATGTCAGCAAAGAGGTTTCATTCTACATAAGTAGCAATGGAGTGTTGTATAGCGCCATGGGCTACTTACCCATCACATACATATTAGTAGTATACTGTCATTAATGCAACCATTCAATCATGCATAATAACTAAACAATGTCATATAAAAAACTAGATATATAGGAAAAGAAAATTCAAATACTTATCTTTATTTGTTTTGTGGGTAGACTCCTTCTTGAGCCTTTAGCTTCATCATATTCTTCATTCATAACATCATCATTTATTATCCAAATTATAAGATGGATAAGAGGTTCTTTAAGAACTAAGTCCTTCATATTCCTCATCTCTTGAGGGATCTTTGTGAGAGCTTGATATTCAGGTTCTCCCATCTTCTCTTCTCTTATTATGAGTCGAGCTTCTTCTTGTGTGCATTCATCCCAGAGTCTATTGAAGATAATCACTTACTTCTGGCATACATTCTTCGAATGAATGAATACCATGATCCTTGGAGGCCATTCAAGGTGGTTATAACAATATATTATTCTTCTTCAATTGATTCGTCGTAGCATTGAACACTTCCTTTTGGTGTCTTCAAGGATGACACATGAGGGATGGGATGATATTTAATAGAATCTACATTGATTCTCTTGGCTCTAGACTTAGCCTCATCTCCCTCTGGTTCTTAGAACTTCGTTACTAATCTAATTCAATTTATTCAAAGATCACGGAGTTCCTATACTTCCATACTTGGAAGTTTTCAGCTTCACCAAGCTTGTCATCAAGCTGGTGTGATTAGTCATTTTGAAATGAGAACCTCAAATGTATATAGCAAAAGATTATATCTTACCGATTTGAGGTGTCTGTCCTGGTTCTGAAGCTGCCTTTTCTAGTGTTTATCAGAGAAACCTTAATTTTCAAAACTTGGAATCTTTCATATCTGATTGGATAGAAATATGTTCCTCCTCAAGGCGAGTTAAGAAGCATACTCATTTTCCCAAAATCGTGATCAGAACTACAAAATATCTGATGTCATAGTTTTCTTCAATTTCTTTTGCATAATTTCCTAATATTGTTTCTACGGTATCTCTAAAATTACTACTCCTCTATGTCAGAACCTTCTCATTGAGGTATCCTCGTTTGTCATCTTTCTAACACTGTAGGTTTGAGCAGAATTGGTTCACCAATTGGGACTTATGAGAGTTTTCCCAAGGTGACTTATTTTAGCACTATTCAACATAGAGAAATTGTATAGACTTTCATGTCTCATTGTTTCACCTTCAGGGTCTGAAATATTTACCACAAAAATTAAAGTTCGTGCCCTATTTGGAACATCTTGCGAAATTTCATTTGGACCTTCGTATCTCTAGGTTTCTGGGTTAAGGATGAATCATGGGAGAGGATGAAACCCTGATTTGGAGGAATCATATCTCCTACAATTTAGTGAATCTGAGGCTGAAAGTTTTACACAATGTACAGAACGAATTTATCTTTGGTCTATAAAACTTTTGGCTTTCGATCCTTCTCCAATCTCGCATTATAGAGAAAGTGCTAGGATTACTAAATTTTGTCTTCTAGGGTTTTCAGGCATGAAACCCTAATTTCCATTAGCTACCATTGGAGTTGTATTTCAGCTATACAGTGAAACTTATCTGGTTCATCTTTAATGAGAACCTCAAAAGGAAATACAAATGATTTATATCTTATCAATTTGAGATGCCCAAACTGGATCTGGAGCTAATATTTTGTAGTGTTGATTTTCTGGTCTGGGGTCAAATTAGGGTTTGATTTTCCTGAAGTTTTACCCAACCAAAAAGTTTGATCTTGGTCTCTAAATTTTGATTTTGAGGAGAAGAGAAATCCTATGTTGGGCTCACTCAAAAATTCTTCTTTTGTGAAAATCACTAATTTCCTGCAGTAGTGACAAGTCAAAAATTGAAAATGCCTGGAATCAAATTTTTCTTTGACATAAAGATGCGCCCTTAAATGGAGAGTTAGCCTAGCCTCCTTTTGTTGATGATCTGTGGAAAGAGACCCAAAAATTAAGAATCCCTAGTTTTTGTAGCTGCACAGTGTCTTCTTCTCAGGTTAGCTCTAATACCATGTTAGTTTTTTATCATTCAATCAATATGATCTAGGATCTTATCTGAGAGGATAACATGCACAACAATAATCGTAAGAGATAAGAGAGACAAATAATTTTCCTCGGGGAAACCATAATGGAAAAACCCCGCAAATTCCTCAAATATAGAATGAGAACCAATGGAAAAAGTAAAACCCAAAGAAACAAAGATGATCTCCGACAGTTGTTCTGTATGTCACTTATGTGAGCTCCTCTTCTCTCACTCATGCACTATTGTTGAGTGAGTGTGTGTATCAAATAGAGTGTCTCACTCTCTATTTATACTAGTTTTTCACTTAAAAAATACTCTACAATACCAACCTCATGAGGAGAGTCTAATAACCCTAATACCCCTCAAATGTGGGGACTATTTCCCCAACTTACAATGAAGGGTTAACCTTAATGAATTTACATGAATGTATTATATTAATGACTCCCCCAATCAAAGGAATAAAAATATCTGTCATGGTACATTGAAATACAATAAGTGAATACATACCGACGTTACAAATACATCAACAAAAGGAAACTGATAATCAGTCGAGATGTTCAATTTATCGAGAATGAATCATGGGATGGAAATGTCGACACAAATGTAAAGATTGTGTCAAATGTTGACCATGATGACATGATGGAGAAAGTGGTTCAAACACCACATGTAATTCAACCGATTGAATCACCGACGACTCCCATGACACCACGGCATGGTTTAGTGCAAAGAACATTGACACAAGTGGCAGCACAAGCTACGTCGACAAGAACACCAAGAGGACAACAGACTCCATTAAGCATTTCGTCAAGGTCGACATCGCATTAGAGGAAATTTGGGGTCTAAAATGGGCCTTATAAGAAAACACACCAACAATAAATTTTGTGAGTTGGAATTCAAGAACCAATATAATTTCAATAAAATGAGTCAACCATAATGGTTGAATTGACATATTTGTCATAAAAGAAAACTACTTTCTTTGTTCGTATTTTCGACATATCTCCCTGTGTTTTTACTCAAATTCTGAGCGGGAGAGGTCGTTGGATGTGGAATTTAATTCCACATCCAACGAGTACCCACATTACATACTTTTGACAGACCCTGCTACCCCAAAAATAAGAAATACCTGAAAAAATGTGATGATGATGTCATCATCACATTTTTTCAGGTATTTCTTATTTTGGGGTAGAGGGGTCCATCAAAATTATGCAGTGTGGGTATTCGTTGGTTGTGGAATTAAATTACACATCCAAAGAGCTCTCCTACTCGGAATTTAAGTAAAAACACAGGGAGATATGCCGAAAATACTAACAAAAAAATAGTTTTTTTCATTCTTCCTCCAAAATTAATAACTATTATTTTATTATTTTCCTTAGGAGGCCCATTTTAGACCTCAAATTTCCTCTAATGATAGAACCGATGAAGATAAGAAGTATGCGTGAAATATATGAAGTTGGTACACCAAATTCATTCTCTTTTTTTGCATTATTTTCTCCTATATATGACCCACTAACATTTGAAGAAGTTGTCGAAGAAGAAGTATGGGCACAAGCTATGGATGAAGAAATAGAATGCATTGAGAAGAATCAAACATGGGAGATGGTAGATGTACCAAAATATAAATATGTAATCAACGTCAAATGGATTTACAAGACCAAACAAGATGCTGATGGGAATGTGTGGAAGCACAAAGGAAGAATGGTAGCAAGAGGGTTCACACAGCAACCTGACATGGATTTCAATGAAACTTTTTCACCTGTTGCATGCACGAATACAGTTAGAACAGTCTTGGCCATTGCTACACAAAACAAATGGCATGTTTATCAAATGGATGTTAAGTCAGCATTTTTGAATGGTTATATAGAATAGGAAGTATATGTGGAACAACCACAAGACTATGAAGTTCCAAGTCAAGAGAATAAAGTGTATAGGCTGAAAAAGGAACTCTATGGTTTGAAGCAAGCTCCTAGAGCTTGGTACAGATGTAGTGATTCCTATCTCACTGAAAATGGATTTCACAACAATGAAAGTGAACCGAATTTGTACACCAAAGCTAATGAGAAAGGTAAGATGTTAATTTTCTTCCTGTATGTAGATGATTTTATATTTACTGGTGACTTTGGTATAGAATAATTTAAAGAAGTCATGGAAAGTGAATTTGAAATGACTAATCTGGGGCTTATGAAGTTTTTTCTAAGCATTGAAGTTCAGCAATCCGAAAGTGGTATATTTATATCATAGTCTAATATGCCAATGAATTTTTTAAAATATTTAACAAGTCTAATTGCAAGCAAGCCCCAACACCAGTAATAATAGGTTTAAGATTAAGCAAGGATGCTGATGGATCAATTGTAGATCCTATGTTGTTCAAAAGGCTGGTTGGAATCCTTATGTATTTAACAATGACAAGACTAGACATCATGTATGGAGTAAGTCTGATCTCAATATTCATGAAGTCACAAAAAGACTCTCATTGGCAAGCAGGTAAAATAATTATGAGCTATGTAAGTGGCACAATAGACCTTGGCATTATGTATTCAACCACGGAAAATTTTAAACTCACTAACTACACTGACAGTGACAATGGAGGTAGCATAGGTGACAGGAAGAGCACATCTGGGTACACATTTCATTTTGGTACAGGTCTTGTTTCATGGTATTCAAAGAAACAACCCATAGTAACTATGTCTTCATCCAAATCAGAGTATGTTGCATCTACAAGTGTTGAATTTCAAGCTGTCTGGATATGGAGAAGGTTGAAAGACTTGTCACGAAACCAACAAGAACCGACAACCATATTTTGTGAAAACAATTCAGCCATAGCATTATCAAAGAATCATGTGTCTCACAAGAAAACTAAGCACATCGACACAAGGTTGCACTTCATAAGAGAGTTGTTGAACAACACATAAATTTGTTTATAATTTTGCAAGTCTAAAGATCAACTCGGAGACATATTTACAAAACCATTGGAAAGGGATGCATTTCAGTATCTACGTAGTTGTCTTGGAATGACATGTTCTGCATAGTGAACTCTTTCATGCATAGAGAAAGTATAAGCTATGAAACATTTCTTAAATTTTGTTTTAAAAATCCCCATATGATCATAATTAAGGGGGAGTGTTGGAAATATTAATTACTTGCAAATCTTTAATGGAGCTCAGCCAACTCTGTCAGAGTCTGTATCAGTTCAAATATTATTGGTTGGTTTGACAAGAGTGAAGAGTGCATGATTCGGTAATGTAAATCAGCCAAATTAATTTATGAAGCTAAGTTTGTAAGTAGATAGTTATTACAGCCATTAATGTCAAGACTGTAGATCCAGGGAAGAGCAAATTCTAGTTTTCCTATAAATAGAAGAAGAAGATTGTAAATCAAGTAAGACACAATAGACAAGCAGAGAGAGGGAGAAAGAGATTAGAGGATAGAAGAGAGTGAAGAAATAATTATTTCTAAGCTCAAGATTCTGTGTGTTTGAAGATGTTCAGAGTCAAATCTCTGTTAATGGTTAAACATCTCAATAAATTTCAAGTTTGCAATTACAACAATATATTTCTTTGTTATCTCCTCACAAGTTATATAAACCAAATAGTTTATGGTTCAATAAATGTTTATTTGTCTGCAAATTTTCTCCATAGTTACTTGATTAAATTTTGTTTACATTTACGATTTGAGTGAAAGATCAAATAATCCATAAATTCCTCACTCAGTGAAAGTTCTAGGTTTTACGACAGAGTGGTCAACACAAGTCTTCCTAAATGTTTGGTTATATGTTTTTATCATTCTATGGAATTTTTTATTGTATCAGTTTTTACTTCATATTACTGGTGGGTGAAAAAAAATTGTAATTTCTTAAGTCTTTTATACTAAGAAATATTCTTTGTGAATTTTGACTCTAACCAATCCAGTCGACAAGTGGTCAAAATAATACCTATCGGTTAAGTTCTGTCTAATTTGTAAAACCGATAAGTTGTCAGTTACCGTATTGGTAAAAGAGTCGAGTCCAACCATATTGGTAGACTGGTCTATTCAGAGTAATACAAGTCTCACTCGACAAGTAAAAAGAAAAATAGGTTAGCGTGAAAATTTTATAACTGAGTAATAATGCAAGTTTGTCGTCTCGGTTTTTGCTAACATTTTTTTTATTAAGCTTGCTTGAGAACAATTTGATTTCTCAAGGACATATTTGATTTCTCTGTTTCTGAGATAATTAAAATGGTAAATATTCCTCCCCTTGCTGATTCATACTTCAATGAATCCTCAGCAATAAATAAGTAAGATGAGCAGCCAGCCATGGCATCTAACAATCTTTAATGGATAGCCGTAAACTATCAAAAACTTTTCCCGTGAAGTTACCGATCATAAGAAAAATGCTAGAGAGGATACCTTAAATAAAAGGCCTTGCATACCTTTAAAGAGGAAATCCATCATGCCTCCTAGCCCTAAAACCTTATCATTTTCATTTGAAAATTGAATGGAGATACTTATGTAAGTTGGAAATTTAAGGTAATGATCATTCTTAAAGGATACAATTTTTGGTCAATAATAAATGGAAAGGAGGTTAAGCCCGCTACTACTATACATATTCCATATTGGGAGAAGCGCGAAGTACAATCCAAGGTATTGTTGGTCAATAATAAATGGAAAGGAGGTGAAGCCCACTACTACTGTAGATACTGCAGATTGGAAGAAGTGCAAAGTACACTCCAAGGTATTGCTTAAATGTTTGTTAAAGACATTATAATTCCTCATATCAAAGATTGTAAGTTGTCCAAAGATACATGGAAAAAACTCAAGAGGAGTTTGTATGAGACCACAAATTTAAATCGAATTTTATTCTGAAGACTAAACAGTTGTCTATTAAAATAGAAGCTTATTCTGTTCACTTGGAAGGTTATTTTGATTCTGATTGGGACGGAAATCCTGTCGACATGAGGTATACCTCAAAACATGCATTTCATATTGGTTTAGTGGTTGTGTCATGAAGCATCAAGAAATAACCAACTCTTTACTTTCCTTCCATAGAAGTTGAATATAAGGATTTGTCCAGTGCAACATGTGAAGTCATTTGATTGAGAAGAATTCTTGAAGATATTGGAGAAAAACATGAACATCCTACATAAATTCATTGTGATAATCAGTGTGCAATAAAACTGGCACACAACCCAATATATCACGCAAGGTCAAATCATTTTGAGCTACAACACCATTTTGTGAGAGAGAAGATTGAATAAAAAAGAAATTGATTTAATCTATTGTAATATAAGAGATAATGTAGCTGATATAGTTACTAAACCTATTGGTATAGTCAAGTTTGAGGTTCTTAGGAAGATGTTGGGAATGGTAGAAAATTGATTTCTCCATTAAGGGGGGATGTTAGAATAATGGAGAAATGTTTGTGATTGGGTTGATGTGTGTCATTCTAGAATATTTAGGTTGGTTTGGAGATCCAGTTAAATAGGATCTAATTTATTGGTTTTATTTCTATATATTGTACATATGTATTCATTATTAATTAAATTGATGTTTACAATCTCCTTGTGTGCGTGAGCTTGTCTTACCAATCTATTGTGCTTCTTTGTGTTATATCTATCTTAAGTAGTTGTGTGTTCCACCATAAATAATGTTTCACTAGTTTTTCAAAAAAAATTAAAAGTTATTTAATTGTTTATAATTAATTTTATAAAAATTGACATATTTTATAATGTTAATTAACATACCTTAAAATTTTGTTATTATTAATTTTTTATAAAAAAATAAATTGTTACACATTTTTAATAACAATTTAATGTTTTTATAAGATAGGATAGGATATATTATGTTACTAAAAATATATATACACAAGTTTGGATAATTGATCTCCCACATAAGAAACGAAACTAGCTACAAAGCATAAAGTTTTCATTGTGAATCAACATTATCCTATTATCATTGTCTTTCAAGAACCAATCTTTTTATGTCTTTTATCTAATAGCCTTCGTTTAATATCTAAAATAATTGAAACCATAACTAGTATAACTTATGATAAAAAAAAGTGAATAACTAACATAAATAAGACTAGGGAGCCTCTCGAACCTAGAAATTAGAACACTCTTTATCTATTGAGTCCTTTTCCTCGAATTTTGTATCAGTCGTGGCTAAATAACAAACAAGTTAAGCTTGGCACCCACTCTTTTGACCTGATCGTGTAATTGTCCATCTAAAATAGAATCTCCTTGCATTCCTCTCTAATATCGAATGGATCCTTCCTCAGTAATGACTTCATTTTCCAATATACAAGAGCAATTTTAAAAAATTTGGTGTCGTGAGTGTGAGAGGTCCTTATCTTATGGATCATAGATCCCATCTCATATTGCATATCATTATCTCTAATCATCCTTTGCTTCTACTTCATTCATTTCTTTATAGCCTCAATTTCTTATTGATTTTGTGTCAAGACATGCTTCCTATATTGTGCTACAAAGTTATTGGCTTTATTGGCGTCTTTAATAAACTTAGGACTAGAAATGACCATATTACTAAGATTAATATGTTCGAAATACACCGAGAGGTATATATTTGACATATTGATAATGTTTTTTCTACTAAAGAATGTGTCAATTAATTGTATCTAATAGTTAATCTAATATAACAACCACTTAATTTATGGTTGTTAAGCTCATAGTTGAAGTTAGGATCATAATTGTATCAATGATTGGAGTTAAGCTAATAGTTATATCTAATAGTTAATTTAAAAGATAATATAATGCTTAGACTAAGCTTTATGCACATTAACTCGACTCGCAATTGCCAGATGAAATTCAACTATCACATAAGATGCACACTACCTAAGTGAGTGTTCTTGGTGCATGGTTTCACTGCAATCTCCAATGAAGGTCAATTTCTCATGCTAAAAGATGGAGTTCTTCTAAATTTAATTTAATAGTTGTATCACTATTGGAATAATCTAATAGTTATCCAATATAACCGCAATTAGAGTTAAAGTTAAGATAATAATTGTAAAATCATTGGAGTTAATCTAATATTTATCCAATATAACCATGATTAGAGTTGAAGTTAAACTAATAATTGTACAATAATTGGAGTTAATCTAATAGTTGTATCTAATAGATAATTTAAAAGTTAATATATTGGCAATTGAAATTCAAGTAAAAGTCATGATTGGAGTTGAAGTTAAGCTAATAGTTGTAGCATCAATGTATTTAAGCTAATAATTGAATAGTTCTATCTAATAATTGAATAGTTGAAGTTGAAGCTTGTTTTTTCCAGTTTTTCCAGCTATCACGAATTGTGCTTACCAAATGTTAACTAAGTTGTTTTTTATTTTTTTGAAATTGTTAATTATGAGTTATACTAACCTCCTTTAAAAAGAATTGAAAACCTAATTATATCTATATGGAAAACCTAAACATGTAATAGCATTTGTATATTAGCTAGATGCCCAACTACTAGATGCAAGAGTTTATTAGAGTTTGGAGGTATTTATTAGGAGTTTGAACTAAGCCTTAAGTGATTAGAGGTGGCGTTAAGCTAATGGTTGTAGAATCATTGGAGTTAAGGTAATAGTTGTATCTAATACTTAAGCTAATAGTTATCCAATATAACTATTATTAGAGTTGAAGTTAAGCTAATAGTTCTAGAATCATTGGAGTTAAGCTAATAGTTGTATCTAATAATCGTTGGAGTTAAGCTTGTAGTTTCATCTAATAATATAATAGTTGAAGATTAATTTTAATTTTTACAACTATCACTAATTGTATTTATCACATGTTAATTAAGTTATATTTTATTTTTTTGAAATTGTTAATTATTAATTTTGGACAACACCCATAGAATCAATCTAGAGAGTACACTTGTCTCATTCTCATTTCATATTGGATGATGCCCATAGAATCAATCTGGAGAGTACACTTGTGTATTTCTTGTTCGTTGAAGAAAAAGCATAGATGGTAGTCCACCCCAAAATTCTAAGATATATACGCCTATTTTTTAAATTGTTAATTATGAGTTAGACTAACATCCTTTAAAAAGAATAAAAACCTAATTATATTTTAATGGAAAACCTAAACATGTAATAGGATTTGTATATTAGATAGATTCCCAACTACGAGATGCAAGAGCTTATTAGGAGTTTGGAGGATTTTATTAGGAGTTTGAACTAATTTATTAGGAGCTCTACTCTTACATGATTGCACATTAGCTAGACTCCTAGATTCCAAATGTAGTTGGACTAAGCCTTCAGTGATTAGAGTTGAAGTTAAGCTAATAGATGTAGAATCATTGGAGTTAAGGTAATAGTTGTATCTAATAGTTATCCAATATAAATCTTATTAGAGTTGAAGTTAAGCTAATAGTTGTATCTAATAATCAATGGAGTTAAGCTCGTAGTTGTATCTAATAATCGAATAGTTGAATATTAATTTGATTTTTTACAAATATCACTAACTATACTTATTACATGTTAATTAGAATATTTTTATTTTTTTGAAATTATTAATTATTAATTTTGGACGACATCCATAGAATCAATCTGGATAGTACACTTGTCTCATTCTCGTTTAATCTTGGATGACGCGCATAGAATCAATATGGACAGTAGACTTGTGTTATTCTTGTCCGTAGATGATAAAGCATAGTTGGTAGTCCACCCGAAAATTCTAAGATATATACGCTTATTTTTCGAAATTGTTAATTATGAATTAGACTAATCTCCTTTAAAAATAATCGAAAACCTAATTATATCTATATGGAAAACCTAAACATGTAATATGAATTCTATATTAGTTGGGTGCCCAACTACGATATGCAGGAATTTATTAGGAGTTTGGAGGAGTTTATTAGTAGTTCTAACTATTTTATTAGGAGCTCTATTCTTACCTGAGTGCACATTATCTAGACTCCTAGATGTCAAATGTAGTTGGACTAAGCCTTAAGTGATTAGAGTTGAAGTTAAGCTAATAGTTGTAGAATCATTGGATTTCAGTTAATAGTTGTATCTAATAGTTATCCAATATAACTGTGATTAGAGTTGAATTTAAGCTAATAGTTCTAAAATCATTAGTTAAGCTAATAGTTGTATCTAATAATTGATGGAGTTAAGCTCATTGTTGTAACTAATAGTCAAATAATTGAAGATTAATTTCAATTTTTACAACTATCACTAACTATACTTATCACATGTTAATTAAGCTATTTTTTATTTTTTTTGAACTTATTCATTATTAATTTTGGACGACACCCATAGAATCAATCTGGATAGTACACTTGTCTCATTCTCATTTAATCTTGGACGACGCCCATAGAATCAATTTGGACGGTACACTTGTGTCATTCTTGTCTGTAGATGAAAAAGCATGGATGGTAGTCCACCCCAAATTCTAAGATATATACGCCTATTTTTAAAATTGTTAATTATGAGTTTGACTAACCTACTTTAAAAAGAATAAAAAACCTAATTATATCTATATGGAAAACCTAAACATGTAATAAGAATTGTATATTAGCTAGGTTACCAACTATGAGATTCGGGAGATTATTAGCAGTTTCGAGGAATTTATTAGGAGTTCGAACTATTTTATTAGGAGTTCTACTCTTACATGATTGCATATTAGCTAGACTCCTAGATTCCAAATGCAGTTGGACTAAGCCTTAAATGATTAGAGTTGAAGTTAAGATAATAGTTGTAGAATCATCGGAGTTAAGGTAATAGTTGTATCTAATAATTAAGCTAAAAGTTATCCAATATAACTATGATTAGAGTTGAAGTTAAGCTAATAGTTCTAGAATCATTGGAGTTAAGATAATATTTGTATCTAATAATTGATGGAGTTAAGCTCGTAGTTGTATCTAATAATCCAATAGTTGAATATAAATTTTAATTTTTACAACTATCACTAACTGTGCTTATCACATGTTAATTAAGTTATTTTTAATTTTTTTAAATTATTAATTATTAATTTTGGATGACACCTATAGAATCAATATGGACAGTACAATTGTCTCATTCTTGTTTAATCTTGGATGACGCCCATAGAATCAATTTGGACAGTACACTTGTCTCACTCTTGTCTCGGGTAAATGAAAAGGCATAGATGGTAGTCCACCCCAAAATTCTGAGATATATACGCCTATCATTGTAAATATTGCCATGGTACTCTTTACTTCTAGTCTCTTTACAATGATTTCCTCTATCCACCATGTTGCCAAGTTCAATATAAACACAATGATTGATGATGAGAAGTTACAACTACACATACAATTTGGTTCACAGAATAAGACTATCGTTAGGGAGAACCAGCCAAATATCTACACACAAAAGACAAGACCCACTAATCTCTAGGTCATATTCCTTCAACCTTAAAGCACACCACACCAGCATCACCATTTTTTTGTCTTTACCTGCAAGAACTATAGTTTCCCTTTTGAAGAAACCTCATCAAAACAAAGATGGGTTGAACTCCTACCATGCCTTATGCTACCCTTTTTACCTCCAAGTTTCATATTCCCTCATCATTCTCTTCTCAGCCTTTGTCGGCGTGAGTGGAAAATTCATCAAAATTGTGAAGATGCTCGAGAATGCCATCGTTAGAGTGACCCTACTCTAACAACATTTAAATATATCCGCATGCCTAACCAAAATTCTACATTAACTTGAAGGAAAACAGTAGGTCCCATCCTGCTTTGTCTTCCCCAACTCATAGCCACCTAGATCCATGACATCTATGGGTGACTTATCCACCTTGTTTTGGTACTTAGGTGCACATGCGACCCCTCTTTGTGTCCCTTCAACTGAATACAAGGGAATACTAATATAATGTTAATTTTTTAATTTGTAAGTAATTTTTCATCTTATTAATAGTTATTAATAAATATTTTATTATTATTTATTATTTATATATTTATTCTTGAATATTTATCTTTGACATATCAATAATATAATATTAGTTCTTAAATTATATATATATTAAAATAATTAATAAGGAATAAGGAATTCTTAACGGTGAATGGTTAAACATGACATATAATTTGTTAAGAGTTTTTCAAAATAAATAATTTTTCATTAATTTATTTGGTTGTTTAAAATTATTTTCTACCATTGTCAAAATTATCTTTCCTTAAAATGTCATTCAGAAAAATTTTAAACTATTAATGAATGTCTTTTGTGTGCTCTATTTTATTAATATAATGTTGAAACGAGTAACTCATACTTGTATAAATTTGTGGTTTATGAGAATAGTGTAATTTTTCATTTCTAAGTAGAGTGAGTAGTTTTAGGAGGTTGTTAACATCATTGAATTTAAGAGATTACCTTCAACTAGTTCTTTTGTGGTGTGTAGTTGAGATGTTTCCTTGAGAACTTGTTAGTATGGTTAAGATAATGTGTCTTTCTTGGGGAAATATTGATGTATAAGTATTTAACATGATTGTTGTAATAGAATGCTTAGGTATAGGCATAAACTTTGGTATATAAAATGTTCATCCTCATATTTCTCACATGGTATTAGAGAGAGTAGTTTGTGTTTTGTGAGTTTTATTATTCTTTGTATAAGAATTATTCCATGTTTTTTTTTAGTGCCATGACTTCTTTTCCATTGATATTCCCATCCCAATAGGACTGTAATTGTTACCTTGTATCCCATAAGGGAGGTGACAATGTATTTTATGCTTGGAATCAACACACATTGGAAAAGATCAAAGGCATGATAGAAATGGTAATGCAGATAGAGGAAAGGCGAATGATTCAAATCCCGGACTAGTTTCTTGTGTTTTATCGTCTAATCTAGATCCAAGTTTTATGCATCCATCATAAGGAGGAAAATACTTAAACGAATAAGGATTACAATCAACATCCACACTACAAGATCGTTTTAGGAAGTATCTTGGAATTTGGAGGCTATGCAACCAAATAGAAGGTAGAGGGATAGACAATTTATTTTGAAATGGAGTTGCCATTAATATATCTAGGAGATATTATCAACACTATTTCAAGCTACTAATGAGAAAACATTGCTCATGTGATATCAAAATTTGAGTTGTAGATTCAAAGAAAATTTCTATCTCCTATGATGACATCACTATGTTGGAGGATGTAGATAAGTTGTTGAATGTTCTGCTGGCAATAAATCTCTAATCTTCATAACAATCCCTTTCCCTAGAATTCTAATATAAGGTGGAAGGTATCAAAATTTAGGACAACGATAGCCAGGTTTTGAGTGTTAGTACCTTGGTCCCTTCTCTCTATATAATTCAAATCTTTTAATTTTTCTACCTGTGATGTAAGAAAAATGAAAAATCTTAAGGAGGAATATGTATGGGGTTTTTGGTCCAACATGACATAGAGGCTTACACTATACAAGATATATGGAACATATTCTAAACCTATTGGTGCGAGATCAGTGTTAATAACTCTAGATATGGTTGTGAAAAAGTTGTGATGTGTGGAATCTTGGATTGTTATTGTTGTGTGCATGCATTTGCAGGAATTACATGATTATTTTGTTAGATATAACTCTATGGGTCTCTCTACAAATGTATTCTATGATTTTGGAATTTGTGGAACTCATGCCAAAGAGAAGGATCCCATCTGATAAATTTTGCATTGTTGGAAGGGTTGTTGAAATACAAGTCCCTTTGAAGAAAGGCCAAGGAAACCAAGAGATTCCAAGAACTAAAAATAGAGACTAAAAACCTAGAACATGGTCAATTAAGAGTATTTTCTACATATTTTGTACCTTAAAGTTTGATCTCAAATTCAACAAAATCTTTGACATAAATTTTAGGGGATGTAGAGAACTAATTTCGTTAGTATATTAAATGTAGGCCTATTTCAATAACATTTTGTTTGAAAATGGGTCCTATATCGTGGCTTCTCCTATAACTATTAGTTAATGAACATAAATTCCAACATATCCCGATGTTTATTGTTCAACCACTATTCATAGATTCAATGTTGTCTATATTGGTAGTTAGGTTTGTAACTATTGCATTCATTGCTCTACGGTTTCTAGATGAATCCATTAACTTCACACAAAAGGTTTTATGAAGGCTCTAGATGCCTCATGGATTATTTCCAGAAGGTTTAGTGGAATTGTAATGTATGGACGAATCTTGTACATATGTAATATTGTTGTATTTGGTATATTAAAGGCTCAAATTTAATATAAGAAGAAGAAGAGAAATCCAAATCTTCTGTCTCTAAATTTAGTTTTCCCCCGTTCTTTGTGTAATTGACATAGTTTTTTTGCTGCTTATTTCTATTTGATTTTTCTTCTATGCTAAGGTGTGCTAGTATTTCAAGCAAGAAGGATTATGATCTTCAATAAATAGATTTGTTTATTGCTAAGGATTCAAAACTATTCTTTGAGCTAAAGAAGAAACTGTCCCTATACTAGAATGTAGTATGGATACAGGATGAGATTCCTTTTTCATTATTTTCGTATAAAAGTAATGTGTATTTGTGAATTCTATAATCTTGTATATAATAGTTTACAACTAGTATTAGATAATTGGGGGTTTTCTATTGGCATAAGTTGGGTTTATCAGAGTGCCTGGTTGTTCTTGGCACAATATGGCTTTATTAAATCCATTTCGGGATCATTATTTTAAAACAATATGGAGACAATATCACTAAGTAATATGGAAAAGTTGAATGGGGACAATTTCTCCCTATAGAAATCATAGATGGATTATATATTAATTTTAAAAGATCAATATATTCCAATTAAGGAAGTAGAGAGTAAACACTCCTCAACGAGAGATGAAGACTAAAACAAGCTTGATATGAAATCCATTTCTACAATCACGTAATTCCTAGAAAATAATGTCCACATTAATGTGGCTAGAGAGAAGATAACAAAATATTTGTGGAAGAAATTACACAATTTATATGAGAAAAACACAACATCAAGCAAAGTCTTTTTGATGAAGAAATTATAAAATCTCAAGATGGGCGGTGCTTTAGTTGTATAGAACTTACATGAATTTAATATCATTACTAGCCATATTTACTCTATTAAAATTTCCTCGGATGATGAAATAGAATCCATCCTACTCATGTCATCCATGCTAGAGAGTTGGGAGAACTTAATAGTAGCCATGAGAACTTCAGAACTTGTAGGGACCATGAAGTTCGATGATGTCACCAATAGTTTAGTGAATGAAGAGATGTGGCATAAACATGTTATAGAAAAACAAGAAGGAGAAGTGTGATAATTGATACACATCTAGATCTAGAAGCCAAATAAATACTTGCAATTCGCTATAGTTTCCTAAACATGAACAAATTAGTAGAAAATACTGAAATTGCATTCACACACCTTAGATATTATTATCACTATCTAACATGTAACTATGTTTATAAAAGGTATATATGTAATATCCCTGATCCGATGTACCGATCAGAATATTAGCTTGCTGCAATTTGTTTAATTAAAATTTCTGAAATTAAATTAATTCACAGAAAACCTTCTCGGACTTGGCAAATTAGGGAATTCTTCTGGGAATTTTTGCAGTCAAAAGGAGTAAACATAGGGAAGAAACCAAAATAAATTCAAACATGGAATTACCTCTTCCCTATAACATTTGTATCTGGTTCCATTTATGGCTTGAAATCCACTCAGTGGAAACCTACTACCATGCTTTTGGGTAGCCAAACCGTGAAACTAAGTAGGGTAGTTCAGTCTGTTTCAACCAAGGTATTTCTAGAAACTTATAGAGGCGTGTTCCAGAATTAATATATCATAATTAAATTTTCTCGACAGTTTTGTGAAGTTCTGGATAGTTCTGAGAAGATTGGGATGGATTTGGGTTTTTTGGCAGTTTTGGCCTAGGGAAACCTTGCACAGAGGAGGATCCCAAAAGGTGGTACACACCTAAAAAAAAATGTTTCTAGATATTGGTATGAGAAGGTGGTCCTGTTAGTTACTGACAGGAGCTGATGGGGATCATTTTGAGTTTACATAACTTGTTTTACGTAAGTTTTAGCAAAACTAGTTATTAAAATCTAGTAATCTAGCTAGGGTCTAAAAGAAGCAGCTAAATCATCTCAAATTAATTTATGTAAAACATAAAAACTGTAAAATAGGTAAATATAATATTTGTTAACATGTAAACACTCTTCATTCACTTCCCTAGCATGGCATATTTCTTATAGCACTCATTTTTATTCATTTACCCCCTGTACATTGATTAAAAAGGCCTTATTGGAAAAAGTGAGACAATATTCTCTATGGAAAGAGATATATAGACATGATAAATGTAATTTGAAGAATATTATGACACTACATAATATGAATTACATCATGGACTAACCATTACAATGATGCTCCAAAAATAAGGGGCAGGAGGCCCAGATCATGACTAGCAAGGGGCTGTGAGCATAGGTGAAGCATGGGATTCACTAGAGCTCGACATGAAATTTATGGAGGATGCAAATAAAAATTATAATCCTTCAATGTCTACAAGCTAGTGCTCCACACCTGCAATGGAAGATAAGGAGATGTAAGGAGAGGGGAATGGAAGGCTGGAGCTCATCTCCCAGTAGTCTGAGGCACAACACTCAGAAGAAATGCTCACATAAGAATCAAGCAATCAAATAATCAACCAAACTGAATTATGTATTTGGAAATTCGCTTAAGTAGACCTTGGGTGACTTGTTGAGCAATTCCTTCATTTGTTGAACAAGTAACCCACTTGACAATCTTGTTCCAAAGCCATGAGTGGCCCTCCTTGATGGGATTAGCAATTTTGGTTTGAAAATTATGTTTACTTGTTTCTATAACTTAAATCAAAGTGGAAATTCGATCTCCTTGAGAAAATAGCAAGTATGAAGCATACTAAATGTTTCCATGTTTTTATCCTTCAGTCCAAAATAGAAACTGCACCCTCCTTGAGTAATTAGCAAGTTTGTGTATAAGGTAATATTTCCTTACTTTTCATCCTTGCAAAAAATTGGAAACTAATTTGGATAGTTTCTATATTTTCTATGACATGTTTCTTTTTCCTTCTTTTGCATTGTTTCCATTTTCCCATCCTTGGAAAGTTTCCTAATGCACCCTCCTTCCTTGACAATTGATTTCCACCATTAATTATGTTTCATAATAATTAACTAATTACAAATAGAATGAATTTAGAAATTACATTCCTCCATAGTTGTAAATAATCAAAACTCCTAGGAATCGTTAATTAATGCAATGTTTAACCCTTGTACACTTTACAAGGTCAACACTTTCAAGGTCCCTTCAAGGGAGGGACATGACAATCCTCCCCTCCCAAGTCTGCTTGTCCTCAAGCAGAAGCACTCCAGAGTGCTGAAAAATTTGTCAGCCATGCTTTTGTTGCACCACTCTGATTATAGTCATTTCTGTAATGTCCACTTCTTTCAACAAAATTGTGAAACCAGTTAAGGTAACTGAGTATAATTCTTGGATCCCACTTCCTCCTCTGCAAGGATAAAAAAATTTCTACCCCTTTTGGAAATATTTCATTCCAAAGAATGCCAGGGTCCCATGGAATTATTTGTCCCCTTCCAAACATCAGTAACAATAACAAAATTCTATCATCGTATAAGATGAAAATGAGGATGTGAAAATCATACCACCACACTGACAATTGATCACTTCCCATGCCAAACTAGATATCTTTGAGACTCTCCCACCAAGCATGGAACTTCTTAATGTGGGACCAAATCATCTTGATCCTCTCTAAAGTATGAAAATCCATGTGCAAGGTAGTACTGGAACTCACGTCACTGTTGTTATGAATGCATAGGTGGTTATCCCATGCCCCTACATGTATATTGAAGGCATCATATATCATCCATACATTCTCATGCCACTACTCATACAATTTCTTTGATGTGTCCAGTGTCTCTCCATTGATGCAAGCAAGATGTTCATCCTCAAGTGCACACATCTCAATCATGTGTCTATCCACCTAACCAATGGATGTACAAACTTTCATGCTGAATGATTCAAGTGGGAATAATTCATATACTACTAATGCACTTATAAAACCACATGGCTTGACCATCAATCCCTCAACTGGAAGAGTAGAAGTATCATGCTCCTCTTGTGGCATCAACAAAAAAATCTTTTCACCCAAATTTCATCCCTATGTGTGCCTGTTGAACTAGAAGTCTGGACAAATTTATAGTAAAACAAACCTCTGCAAAATGTGTCCACCAAAGGTGCGTATGCATCAAACCCATCATGGGATGGTCCAACACAAGGGATCTCTTCTGACTCTTCACTGAAAAGAGGACTCTTTCCATGAGAAAAGTCATCCTTTCTCGGGCAATGGCCATGTGCTTGGAACTCATCATCCTCATCCCAAAATTCCTTAAGCACAAAAAATTTAGAATGCACCTCATGTGCATGTGTATGTAATGTATCCAATGGCTGCAAATTAATTCTTTGTGGCTTCCCACATGTCAGGAAAATTCCATTCACACCAAAGGATTTATTGCAGAAATTAGACTCTTTACCTCACACAGTCTTCATTCCCAAGGTGTCTCTATCCACCCAATCAATGGATGAACAAGGAATTTTTTTTTCTGATACATATGGAATGTGATCAGCCACCTCCTCTGGATCAGATTCTACCATCCATAATGGGTTGTCAAAATGTGTCTCTTCCCAAGCATATGAGTCAGACAGCCCTTCACCAATGCAAGAAATTATAGTACATCTTTTATCGTCTATTTCTATGATAGTTTTAGTTACCCAATCCCTGAATCGCTGATCTTGTTTTCTTGTTGATTCACTTAACATGTCCACATCCATATTTATCATAGATAAGAACTCTTTTATGCCATTCTGCATACCAACAGGTTCTTGGCCAAAATAATATTCATCGGGGCTCTTTACAAAAACTTGCAAATCTGCTCCTCCCTCATGGTTGTCCTCCACATGAGGTCCCTCCATTATACCCAAAACATTTTCTTCCATGAAAAATTAAAGTTGTCACACCTTCAAATCATTTTGAAGTTGACATATCTGCAACTTTGACTCTTTAAAGGATATATGTGTTCTCTTCAATAAGTTATTAGTGATAGCTAACTTATTAGTGAGCCTTTCTACTTCTTCTTCTTCCTTCTTGACTGCATAGTGATACATTTCAGCCATTAGGAGGAGATGATATCTGTCAGATAGTAGGTTCAAATAGATCTCCTTCATCTTTTCCATTCCTTCTTTCAGTTCTATGGACTCCTCCAGAAAGGATTATCCTTCCATTTCTCCTCCAGAAGCTTTCCAACAACATCTGGCCACCAAGGCATTGATGTCAACAAGGTTTTTCAAAGCTTCCTTAAGCTTTTCTCTATCCTCCTCAAGTGGTCCACTCAGATGATATGTCTCACAAAGAATATACTGCACCAAGGTATCTTCCTCTAACAACTAACATATACTACTACTTTTATTGTGGCATGGATCCACAACACAAAACTCATTATCATCATGCAAGTCAGCGTTTGAATTTTCTGCAAAATCACTTCCATGGTGTGAAGTGGAGGCTATCTCTGAAGGCTGGAATGACATGTGATTTGTACAAAAATCAGAAATCATATCAGGCCTTGGAATTTCAGCTTCATCATGCTGCAAGATAGTCGAAAATTCTAAACTGTGCTCATCTCTTTGCATCAGATATTTCTCCTTCAATTTTCATAGTTCACACCCGACTGGTGGGGGTTTGTCTTCCACTTCATTGGGAATTTTAGATGATGTATTTATATATGATATTTTTTCTTCTTTTGTATGTGATACAAACTATCCCTCATCACCATTGACAATATCATTATCCTTTGCAATGGTTTTGTGATCACCAAAAGAAAAACTAGGAGTAATTTCATCTCCCTCACAATTGTCCTTCATCTTGTAGTCCTCAAATGAAAGTGAATACTTTTTATCCTCCCAAGGATCATATGGTTGCAGGTGTACATGGATGCTAAAAAAATCATATATTTTACCATGTGTTTTCTTCATCCTCCCATATTTATGTGCAGATACTTTGGTGGCCTGCTCCTCCACCAAATTTTTCGGCTCACACTGTTGTACATGATTATGCACCTAATAACCATAGGTCTGGGGTTACCAACATACTCAATCACTTTCAAACAATTGACTTCTAAAGTACAGAATAGGAAATAGGAGGGTTAGAAGGAATTACTTGTTAAATGAAGGTCGATCCTTGCTATCCTCTTCCTCTCTGTTCCGCTTCCAAAGTCTTCAGGATTGCTCCTCTTTCACCTGTCAAGAAACACTCTTCCAGATACAAGATGATTCATGTACATATAAGCAGGTTAGATAAAACACATATCATACTGAAATATAAACATTTATCAAACCACAAGACATGAAACACATATGGAAGAATTAATCTCTTTATTATCAATAATGGAAAGAGTTTAAGGTTACAACCCAACGTCTGAGACAAGGACTCCTCTGCAACCAAAGGATTCTGAGTTTCACTGCTCCAAAGACTTCTGTATAGACTCCACCAGCATAACTTTCCTCTCCAAGTGTGTGTAACCAACACCCTCCCCAAGGCCTGTATTTATATGGGTAAAATAAGGCAGTTCTCGAAGGTTTGGGAAGTTGTAGCAGTTAAGGAAATTAAGTTAAATGGATTAACTAATCTCCCATTAGCACGTGTTTTTATGTTTTAATGTTTGAGACATATTCGCGGGTATGTAGTAGAGCAACCTGTGAATGATTCACGACTTACCATAAGGGAAACCCACGAATACATGGATTCATGACTTGTAACAACCGAGACTCGTGACTGATGCGCGATTTGTATAGAAGGATAGTCGCGAATACATCTCAACATAGGCAAATGACAAAGTAACTAGGTGGATGGTGAAAGAATGTATTTCATAATAAACCAAGCTATAGTGTTTAAGGCAAACCTCTATCCATAAGTGTCCTTTTGTGTGCCAACATGAGGGATGTCGGCACTCGGACGGAGAGGTGCCATTCAGGTGTATAATAGATGCCCCCTAATGTGTGAGGTCAGAGGGGAACGATGGCCGAAATACATTATAATATTTAACTCTGGAGAAACTCAGAAATCCAATGGAGCAGAGAGAGTACCTGAAACAAATACATAGTAATGTCATATACAAAGTTATATCTGAGGATGCTATGTTCAATTTACTGGAACACTAGCTCCTTTACAATATTTGAGTACATTATATGATACGGGTAAAAACCATGTATATTACAAAGGTGGATCGAAGCCACAATATACAATAATGATGAGTCTTCAAAGATCTGGAAGCTATGTAGATTGATAGAACATAACCTTGTGCAACTTAGTCCATAAGTGTGAACTAAGGTCTTCATAAAGGATCCCAAAGAACCAGTACAATCCAAGCCATGCGAATAAGGGTAAGCTGAAGTCGAACATGGAAAGGATTCAACAGTTTATCAACCAATAGGTGATAATTGACAACTGAAGCAAAGGAATTCACCAATAATGAAAGTGAATCCTGATGTACGATCGTCAAAACGCTAGGTCTTCGCCATCAGGAAGTACTGAAAATGGAACCATGCTGTGATAAGGAAGGCAACAGATCCTCCAACGGATCACAAGAATGACTAGAAACTGGGCAAAAGAAGGGGGACACAAATAGATAATAGATATAACAATGATGGGATCAGGTTATAGATCAGATATTGGGTAAAGTCCTTGAACAGTGAGCACAACATAGAGATGACCCAAGTTAGCGTACAACAGATAGATAGAACAACTAGACTTATCTGTCATGTAGGAGACATGATCAGATTCCCCAGGATAATGGACAAGAGGAGGAGTAAGAAACTCAAAGTGATAGCTGAACAAAAGTGTATACTGAAACATGGATATCGAAAAACAAAGAGTGCTATGCTCAAGGACGACATGCTTCCATTACTAAAAACAATAGAAAACTTCTTCCTTACCTTCCCTGTTAAATTTTAACGAGTCCAGGAAAGTAAACTCGGTTCCCTCTTCATTTTTTAACAAGCTTGAAGAGATGGGAAAATAATGCTTGATACACTGATTCGTGGATTTAATGAGCCCGAACTAGTACATGCTCAGCCGGTATTTTCACATTTAGAGAGTCTAAAAATGCCAAAGAAGACTCCAGGGGGGTCCTTTTTTGTCCAATTTAGTCTCCTGAGGCTGAAAAACTATAAAAAAAACCACAGAAGAACTCTCTTAACTTTCGAAGAAGAAAAGGTGAACCTTTTTCGTACTTAGTCAGGGAGGTCCGAAAAAGGTTAAATTACCACCTACCCAATGCTCCTTCCAGAACAGCATAGAATAGCTTGAGTTTTATGAGTGTGAAGGAAAGCAAGATCACTCAGAAACCATTTGGTTATGAGAAATGGGGCTTACAACAATAAACTCATTGCTTTGTTCTTTAGTGTTTAACGAGCATGGCAAAGACACAAAGTACACTTGGAATCTTTTTCATGTTTGGGTCCAGAGCACGAAAAATAGAAAACTAAGCTCAAAACGGGTGTTCCTTTTCCGTAAATTTAGTCCCTCAGTTCCGAAAAAGTGATAAACCTATGCCTAAGAATACTCTTCTCAATTCAAAAGAAAAGAGAGTGATCCTTTCTCGTATTATTCCGCATGGTCCGAGAAAGAGATAACCTACCACCAATGCGGATGCCCGTTCACATATTCTTAACGAGCTTGAACGAACGAGATAACTCAGCAGTCAAGTCTATTTTAAAGGAGTTAGACCTAGGCCTAAAGAAACTCCATAAAGGCGGGGAGTGCTATAAAGGGATAGCTTGTAAAAAGAGATTCCGAAGAAGCTCTATTTGGCGTGAAAAATAGCTAAGAGGAAACCCCTGAACCTGAAACAGTGACGGCATGAGCACAAACAGATGACAAAGGCATAGAAAGATGATACTCATGAAATACAGGTCCTAGCCATGGAGGAACAATGGTAGAGACAAGGGACTAATGGCTTAGAATACCATAGTCCGTGGCAAAATGTTAAATACTAAGGTTAATGTGGAGTGATAAGATGCCAACATATGTTGGAAATGGCGAAACCACCCTATTAGAGCAACACCATTTTGTAAAAGTTGATAAACCTGTTCCAGGGTACGAAAGTATGGCATTAGTTGATGAGCATTCCAAACTATAGAATAAAAACCCACTTTATGAAATATTGTTTCTATAAATAGAATGAAAATTAAAACATTTCATACCATTTGAACTTTTTGAACCATAAAGAGCAAGAATACCCTCTACCTTTGATTGATCACCGAGGACAATTGGACCGTCAGATTCAGAATCCACCAGCTTCAGGTAACTCTACACCCTAAGCCCTTTAATTTGATCCAAACAAATATTAAAATTAATGGTAAATTCAGTATTTATGAGCAGCCCAAAATTACCACAATGCACATTCGCGGGTTGCTACACAGGAGAGTCGCGAATACGCATTTCATTCGTGGGTTGTCTAACTAGACAGCCGTGAATGATTCACGACCTATCTAAAGGGACAGTCGTGAATGCTGCGCAAAAAGGGCAAAGCTTTAAAAAATATGCAAAATTTTTAAATTTTTAATGTGAAATACTGAATCCAAATTGTTTGTATTTGCCAGGTAAACATGGTTCTGGAGTGGAGAGAGAGAGAGCATGAAGCAATGGATCATGTAGCACTCCAAAGAGCGCCCACCATACAAGCATTGAGAACTTGTGGGCTGCTGAAGTTCTTTTGTACCTCGCCCATGCGGGCCAATGTCCGCATATTGGAATTCATGGTCAATTACCGGGACCATGAGTTGGGGATGTTCAATCTTCAGGGTGAGACCTTAGAGCTTACCGTGGAAGATATATACTTCATTACCGGGTTGTCACAACGGGGAGTGTTACCACCTAAGTTGTACTTAGTGGTTTTTATCAAGTGAGCCTGATGAACCGGACAGGGTTGACTTGTTCGGACTTCAAAGAGACCTTTGGAAGTACTTCTGGGAAGTGCTTGTTGTATCATATCACATGTTCATACCCCATGGGGGAATTGTAATAAATGTTCTAGCATGATAGTGTCTGTAAAAGACTCGGTCTCTTAGACTTCACTTGTCAATCCGATCAGCCCAGGGTGTTTTTTCCCTTGGTTATTATTGGTTGTTGAATAAACGACTGATAATTTCTGAGTTTTTCACTCCATACCTCCAAAGTTGGGGTGGTCGGCTTGGCATTTAGGCCTATTGAGGTTATTAGAGTCTATGTGTCAATGTATAAGCATGCTAGACATCATTTTTGAGTCATATCAACATGTCTAAGTCCCCCTAGGTGTTTTTCAATTTTTCAATTTTTCAGTGTTTTTTATTAAATTTTAATTTTTCCAAAACTTAGGCTATTTTTTAATATTTTAATTGGAAAAATTGATTTTGTAATAAAAGTGGGCCAAATAATCGGTTTCAGTCATGTAGGTTCTCATTTTCAAGCTAAGAGCACCATGTAAACCCATGGACCCACTATTTCCTAGTTTTGAGTGATTTTCCATCACTCAGGTCAAAAAGCCCCAAAAATCAATTATTGATTATTTTAATTAATAAATTGATGAATAATGGAGCAAATCCAAAATCAATAAATCAATGGATTCTCATCCGATTTGATTGAAATCAGTCAGATCTGAAGCAGATTGACTGGATCTGACAAATCCTTGACTGAAGGAGGTGATCAAATCAAATCCAGAGTTGATCTTGAGCATCCTTTATGGGGAATTTCACCCTCTCTCTCTCCTCAACACGTTTTTGGCTCAACTGGATGATTTTTGGTGGATTCTTCAGTCAGCAGGTTGAGGTGTCAGTCAGATCAGCCCCCCGATTGACAGTTGCACTCAGTGAGACTCAGATGTGGCTCAGCTAGACACAGATCAGGCATTGATGGAATCTCCATCAGTTGATTTCACTTGATTCCATGAGTAATTGCACCCCCCCTGGGCTGGATGGCCTGTAAATTGTATATATCCAGGCACAGCCTCCTCTTCCAAGCTAGTTAGAACTGGGATTGAGGTGCTACTGCTATTGTATTGTTGTAATTCTTCATTTGAAATAAAGAAAATATTTGGAGGCAATACAGTGTGGTGCCATTACATGTGTGGATGATTATTGCCATTGTTTTACTGAGGTAACCTGTATCTGTCGTCATTTTTTGCTAATTTCTTGTAGATCTATGGTTAAGATTGGTAATTAGCTTATTACAATCTTAATAGGAAAGGTGTTGTTCAATAAGTTTATTGACTATCACTCTACTTTGATGCATGTTTAGAGATCTAGATTTATCATGTCCTATAAGCTTATATGCATGTTATCTTGAATCTCTTTGTATGTACTAATCGGATCTCACAAGTTTCTTGGCAAGTTCTTTGATTTCAACTGAGTTGCAGGTTCATGCTTTGGAGAGGATGCTGATCTAGTTTGCTTCTTCATTCTCTTCAAAATATTTCAAAGGAATAGTCTCTCGGCATTCCACCTGAAAGCTCTACTGTGGATCTTCAAGGAAACCAACACTCTTTCTCTCTCTTCCTCCTTTAAAAATTATTAAACTTTCCTCAAACTGGTTACTTTAAGGTTTCTTTTTAAATCTGATCTATCTCATAAAGAAAATCATACATAGATCTAATTAGCAAGATCCCTTCAAATTTCTAGATCTTAGTTTCATTATGCACATAAAGTTCAAATTCAAGAGATCTAGCTAAATTGCCTTAGTTTCGCAAGTAGTTTATTGAAAAAATCATAGCTTGCTGTTAAGGTAGTTTCATTTGATGTTCAATAATTTCAATATTATGCAATATCAGTGCTTTTAATTGGCTACACAAACAGAAAGCCAAGATCCCAAGGAAATCTTGCTTTCCTTGGTTCCTTTTTCGTCGGTTTAGCTAGTTTAATTTCATTAATTTTTGAGATAAAGTAGGCTGACCCAAAGGCACTCTTAAAGTGATTTGGGGCATTTGTTATTCTAATTCACTCACTTTCATTTAGCAGGTCTTACAGAGAAGAAAGGAATCTGCTGTCCAAAGTGGCTTTTGGAGCGCTCAAATTCCCCCAGGGGTCTCTCTTTTGTCACATAATTTGTAATTTTTTTGTATAAACTGTAATATCTTGGTTTCAGCCTGTATAAGGACCAAGAAAGCTCTTTTTTATCAGTGCTTTGATATTGTAACCTCTATAATAAAATCATCCTTTGAATAGGCTCTTTCGAGCCCATTCCCCATCCCCCCTGGGGGGATTCGCGTCGGTGCCATTTTCGTCTTTTTCTGCTTATTTCCTTTTACTAGAATTGATCTGATTTGTAGGGTAGTATATTTGATCTTTTTTTTAATTCCATATTCCATATCTTATTTTCAAAAGTAATCATAATACTTACCCCCCGATTTCCCGAGTGACCCGCAAGGGGAAAGAGATTCGTGGTAAAATTAATCAGAAAACCAGATTTGTGTAATTGTGTTATTTTCTCATCTTTTGTTTATCAGCATTTTAAAATTAACCCCTCGTTGATTCCCCGATTGAGATCCACTTGGATCGAAATAGGTTCTTGGAGGCTTTTCTTTTAAGCAAGACACATCTTTTAAAACTTATTAAAATTTACAAGACTCCAGTGTGTATGGTCTGCACTTGGTTGCGGTTCGTCCGATCAGTCAAGCTGTATCAAAATCACTTGGGTGACTAGCATAATTAGGACTCACCTTCCCCAATTAACAAACCATCAGGTGAAAATCCAACACCTCGATCAAACCTTTACAGTGGCAAAATACCCAAAGGAAGCGGGAACCTACTAAAAAGTGACCTCGGGGCGCCGTTTTCTGTCACACCCTAACGGGTGCATTACGAACATAGCCCCAGAGACTCCATTTCATCCCACATATTCCTTGCGGGTATCCATATAGGCTTTGTTTTGGACATACTCCAAGTACTCTCGGGTATATCTGGAGTCCCCCTTAAGCCTAATTTAAACAACTCATACTCCAATTTTAACTTAAAACATACCAAGATGCAATTGCAAAACATCCACTCCAAACACATGCAAGCACACTGATCTCTTTTGATTTGACTCCATTATTAAGGCACTGGTAATTTTTGTTCATATATATATTGTTTATCAGCTTTGTGCTTTCGTGTGTTATTTTCGTATCTTGTCATCTTTAATTGTTTATAGTTAAAATCTTCAAACTCCTAAATAACTGATTCAGTTTAACGTCACCACACTAAGGAATCATCCTTAGTAACTTAATAGGGTCTACCCCCCTTGGCTTTGTTAGGAGTTGAGCCTAAACGGAGGAGTCAAGAACAAGGTGACAACCTTGACTCGAGACTTGCCCCCAAGGACACACCAAGTGGCTTGAAGATTTCTGCCACGTGATCCAGGTGTATGAAAAGGCGGAAACAGGGAGCACCTGTGAACTTGGAGGGCACTGGCAGGGGTGGTGACCCCTTAAGTGTTCAAAACTATGTAGACATGTTCTGCATACCAGGTACTCAGAAGAAAGGAAGCAGTGTTCTCATTATAGACCCAGGATTTCACTCTCTAGGTATTGGCTAGTACTATTGTGAGACTTGCAGGATCATCAGGGTTACACATGGCCACCAGGAATCAAATGAGGGCGGCAGTTGATTGCTTTAGAGGCGCTCTCTATGATTGGAGCTCGGGAATTTCCCCCATCATGAAGAGACAATTATCCAACTACAAGAGGGGAAGACGCAAGAACTTTGGCTATGCCAGCATACTAGTAGCGTTCTTCTTCTTCGAGAGTGCCAACTATGAGCCCTGCTATACCACTACAGGTCCGATCACCATGGTAGCCAAGGCTGAGCCGGTGGGGAGACATCTTCCTCCGTCACGGAGGAGGAGACATAGTACAGAGTGTATATGATGATGAATTTTACACATGGTGGGAACGACAGTTGCCGGCATTGGAGCAGTTTCCATACGCCGGGTTAGACTTTCGAGGTGACCCCGACCTCATTCTCCCTCCAGGAGCAATATGGGGCGATATGGGTAAGTAATTTTTAATTTTTATCATTATCAAAATTTTATGAATTTTTCAAATGATAGTGATATACATATGTACAAGTCTTAATCCAATTTATGTGTCAAAATGCAGATATTGGACCAGTCCGCCCTGAAGGGCACCCCCACATGTTCATGCGTCCGGTTGTAGGACGAGACCCAGGATTGGTCAGGGTACTCGAGGGGAAGCTAGCTAGGCTAACCCAATGTGTACCCACAATACGGATTGAGCATATCCCTATAGCCATGCAGGAGTTTGTAGTTGGGGTTCCATCGGTTTGGCTACGTCTTTTCAGACGAGTAACTAGAGAAGTACTTGTATACAGAGATGCGGTGGAGGCTGCCGAGGCCGAGGAGGCTAAGGAAGATAGGGTGCATAGAGATCATGGGGACCAAGGTGGTCCCAGTGGCTAGGGCGGCCACGCTTAGTTCTAGGGAATTTTGATGGATTATGATCCACGTTT
>LPNX011090996.1:0-40752 GCA_001517045.1 Pseudotsuga menziesii | reverse complement strand
AAAAGACTACCCATTCAAAACACAAGCCCAAGTTTCCTTGTAAGCTTTGTGAGGGAGACCACCTTACTTATAAATGCCCTTCTATTGCGGAGGTGCAAAGAGTTTGGTTTCATGGTCATCCCGTTTTTGAACATCCTGAAGTCTCTCAACAACCAGCCTCTCTTAGTGAGGTTGGACCCAGTCACCCAGCCTCTGTAGTTCATGCTGGGGGCAAACTCTCATCCTCTGCAGGTCATGTTGAGAGCAAACAGTTAGCCATTGCTAGTCATGTTGACACTGTTGAGAAAACTGGTCGTTCAAAGTGCAAACTTAAGTTCCCTTGTAAGCTATGCGAGGGAGATCATCTTACTCACCAGTGCCCTACTATCCCAGAGTTGCGAAGAGTGTGGTCCAAGACTCAAGAATTTCCTTCTCCTGAACAACCTATAGTTTCTCAACAACCTACTCAACCTTTGGTTGATCAAGTGGTCGAACCAATCTCAGATTTGGTCGATCCCACTCTTCTTTCAGAGAGTGATCCTGATGTGATTGAACCAATGTCATCTTTGGTCAATCCCACTCTCCCTTCGGAGAGTGACTTTCACGAAGCGGTTGAATCGATTGCATTATCGATCAATCCCACTCTTCCTTTGGAGAGTGAAGTGTCTGCTAGTCACATTTTCTTCACTGCCAGTTCAGAACTTACTGAACAAGGGGGCACTGAACTCGCTTCGGATCAACCCCCACCAAGCTCTCGGATTGCTTCCTTTGATTGGGATAGCCTAGTTGAGCCGCACCTTCCTTCTGATGCACCTTTCCAAATAAAGGTCAAAGTTGAACCTTACACGATTGCTCGTTGTATTGTTGATGAAGAAGCCTTAGTTAGTATCTTGTCTGCTCGTGCTTGGCAAGGCATGGGATCTCCCAACCTTTTGTCAACTGCTAGTCAGTTACTGGTGTTTGATAGAAGAACTTGTGTAGCCTTGGGAATTCTTGCTCAACCAACTGTTACTTTGGGTGGGAAGACTGTCTTAGTTGACTTCATGGTGATAGAATACCCCTTGGACTTCAATATGCTCCTTGTACGTGATTATGTCTATGCCATGCAAGCTGTGGTGTCAACATTCTTTCGTGTGATGTACTTTAATCATGACGAAGAAATTGTCACTATCGATCAGTTGGATTTTCTTGATCCGTCTCTTGATCCAACTAGAGACTAGGTCTTTCCTTTATTGATTCCCATTGTTTCTATAGACACTAACCCGCCGCAGGTGCGCTATGTGGCCTCATGTCCTTTGCGTTCAATTGCTACTGAGAAGCAGCCTCTGTTTTCATGCTTACCTTCTGAGGACTTGGTCCCAGTAGTTGACCAGGTGACTCATTCTATACAAACTGTAGAGCCTTTTCTGCACTCTGTCAAACCATTTGAAAGTTTAGATATGTGTCCTATCTCGGATGATCTCCTTCCTTCAGATGAAGTCTTCCTAGAGTCTTTGATACAGTCTTACCTTCTTCTGGATGTTGGTTTAGTTGTGACTAAGTCTAACCCTGATTTTCCTAGTAAGCCTTACCTTTTTTCTTATGTTGGTTTTGTTGAGTCTTTTGACTCTTCCTTTGAACAACAAGTCAGTGATCCTAATGAGTTTGATTTTTCTTTTGAATTTTTCAACTCCTGTGATATTGAGTTTGTTCCTGCAGACTCTATCTCCCTTGTTGGATTTTGCTCTCCTTATGAGGTTGATCTTACCGATTATAAACCCTCGATCCTTGGTTCTATAGAATCTTATTCGGTCGATTCTACCTTGACTTTACCTATTGTATAAGATAGCAAAGTCACACGTGTTTCTACCAAAGTGACCCGCATCGGATCGTTTTTTCTGAATATGATCCTGATGTTGTTGTTTCTTGGAGACAGGATTTGCAGTTGGATTCACAACTTTTTACTGGCCTCACCTTGTTGTTCAAGTCGTAATTGCATTTGCATGTGCCCTTCTCACGCTTATGAGCCTGATGCCGGCTTCCACGCTCTTAGCTTGTTGTATAAGCCCTCATCTTTGTTTTCATCTTCGCTAAGCCTTGTATCATTTTGCCTTTGCAACTTGACACCTTTTACCTTGAGGAGACGTTCCCGAGTGTCCTTATCTTGCTCACTTTCCTCACATTATGCATAGGTTTGTTCCTTGCGCTTGGAACTAGTTTCTCCTGCCTATGACACTCGTCTGCTCGCATTTAGAGCATTCTTTTTGCTCTCTTTCGAGCTCATTAAAAATAGTAAGGAGGCCACAAGTTGACTTTTCCGGACTCATTAAAACTTCATGGGAAAGATATTGAGTTTCTTTAGGCCCAGGTCTGATTCCTCAAAATAGACTTGACTGTCGAGTAAACTTGTCCATTCAAGCTAGTTAAGAATATGTGAATGGGCATCCACATTGGTGGTAGGTTACCTCTTTCTCAGACCATGTGGAATAATAGGAGAAAGGAACACTCTCTTTTCTATTTGAATTGAGAAGAGTATTCTCAGGCATAGGTTTATCACTTTTCCGGACCTGAGGGACTAAACTTACGGAAAAGGAACCCCCGGTATAAGCTTAGTTTTCTCTTTTTCGTGCTCTGGACCAAAACATGAAAAATATTTCGAGTGTACTTTATGTCTTTGTCATGCTCGTTAAACTCTAAAGAACAAAGCATCGAGTTTATTGTTGTAAGCCCCATTTCTCGTAATCAAATGGATCTTTCCGAGTGATCTTGCCTTCCTTCACACTCGTAAAACTCAGGCTATATGCTGCTTTTAAAGGAGCGTTGGGTAGGTGGTAATTTAACCTTTTTTGGACCTTCCTGACTAAGTATGAAAAAGGTGCACCTTTTCTTCTTCGGAAGTTAAGAGAGTTCTTCTTTGGTATGTTTTATACTTTTTCGGCCTTAGGAGACTAAATTGTACGAAAAAGGACCCCCCTGGAGTCTTCTTTGGAGTTTTCAGACTCTCTAAACTATGAAAACACCGCCGAGCATGTACTAGTTCGGGCTCATAAAATCCATGAATCAGTGCTTTATCAAGCATTCTTCTTTCTTTCTTCGAGCTTGCCAAAAATGAAGATGGTCCCGAGTTTGATTTCTTGGACTCGTTAAACCTTTACAACAAAGAGGGGAAGGGAAGTTCATTCACATGTTTTTTACATCATGGCAGCAAGTCTTGTTTCCTTGAACAAAGCACCAGTTTTGAGTCTATCAACAGTTGGGTCCTAGTATTTTGACCTTATCCCGATTTCAGAGTTTCTTACTCCTCCAGTTGGTCTTTTTTCCAATTATACAACGAATTTGTTAATGTCTCCTACATTGCAGATTTGTGTCATTGGTTATTTCATGTCAAAATCTACCTAAGTCACTTTTATGTCGTGCTCACTGTTCAAGGATTAAACCTTTGTCAGCCATTCTGCAGTTGCCTTGACCTTTTGTGTCGGCCATTCCCTGGTATCAGTTCATTACATTATGTCTTTAGTATTCCTTGTCGTGAAATTTAGTACCAGTTCCAGATCCAATTAGTCTTTGACTTACCTCGTGTTGGATGATGAGGGATGCCTTAATGGCTTCCTTCCAACGGATCTCTTCCTATTGACTGCAACACCTCTTGCTCTGGGAATGAGATTTAGAGTTTATGACAGTACCTTGGGGATTGTTGTCATCAGTGGCAATTTCCCTTGCTATTGGGTAGTGGGAATACTTTAATGTCTTCTACTCAATGAATTCTTTAAGTGTTCGACTTCAAGTCCTTGTAATCACACTTGTTAGAATGTACTAGGTACCTTGGGGACCATTTTCATTAATGGTGGTTTCCCTCGCGTTTGTTAATGGTTCTCATTATTGACCGGTAATCAAATGGTTTCCTCCATGTTCGACTTCAACTCTTTTATTCGCATGGTTAGGATTCGTACCTTTTGGGCGGTTTGGATTGAAGACCTTGGGTTGACAGTAGCATCGTCTTTTGCTATTGCCCGAGTTACGCAAGACCTTGTTATATTTTATATGACCTTTTACTGAGACATAGATCCACCTTGTATTCTTGTGGCTATGATCGATTGTTGAGCATGGATCCACCTTGTTCATTTGTGGCCATGGCTCCTTTAGATTTGATATGGCTCCTTTTTGCATATTGAGTGACCATGATAGTTTCATCAGTTATACATATGTTGGATCCGCCTGTATCTTTATGGTGATGTTTTGCATATGGACTTGAATGTCCCAGAGATTTTTTTTTTCTGACATTTATCTCTCTTTCAGGTACCTTTGTTCGAGCCTTTTGATCTTGGATTCTCTGCTCTCTCCATACTCAGCTGTTTCCTTTATAATGTATTTCGACTATCGTCTTCCCCTCTAACCTCACACATTAGGGGCCATCTGTTATAGCTCAAAATGACACATCTCTTCCTGTGACCACTTTCCCATGATTTCGTCGCATGTCGACACCTCCATGATGACACTTCATGAAAGTCACTGAATGTCACCGAAAAAACACCTAACTTGGAGGACCTATATCTTGAGTTCTGTAACCCCGTTTGACCTCATCTCTGCACCGTTGGAAAGATATTTCTATTAGTTAAAACTTTCTAGAAGACACTAAAGTCTGAAAATGCCTAGAAATACCTTAAAAACGAGTCTTTTATCTATACAGGACTTGCCCTTAAGGAAACCCTCGTATGACACCAGACTTGTCAGTTATACAACACGCGTGTGCTTTTATACGCGACTTTTTGTACTAGCAACACACGTATACTTTTCGTATACGTGACTGTCCAGTTATGCAGCCCGCGTATGCCTCTTAAAAATGTAAAAAAACACGTCTTTTGAAATTCGGGTAGTTTGGGTAGTTATGCAACTGACTCCTTCAGTTGTAACCACTTTCTCTTCGCCCCTAACTCTTTCTTAAGCATATAAATAGAGGTAGGGAGGTCCATGAGAGGAGACTTGAATTTTTTCATTGTTATGATGGAGGATTTGGAGCTCTCTTTGCCCACACCTTTGACCTGGCTATCATCCCCTTGTGTTGCAGAGTTTGGAGGCTGAGTTATTTGGAGAAGAGAAGCAGCAGAACCGGATCAAGGTTTCGTGAGGTGTCGAACTTGAAGAGAAGGTATACTTGTACTTGTTTTCAAGATTAATAAAGATGTGATGTCCTTCTTCTTCCCAAATCATTGTTCAATGTGTGATTGAATCTCTGTTTATGATCATATGATGATGTTATTCAGATCATTAGTTCATGTTTATTTGATTATCATTGTCTTATATGTGGTCATAATGGTTTGAGGAAGGTATAATTTGTTTTGCAGGTCTCTTGGAGCGAGAGGAGCAAGAAGAGGATTGAAGAGAAAGCTTGGACCCGCCTTCAGTTAATCAGGTGTGAACCTTTATTATCTCTGAAACTTGCTTATGTATGCTTGTTGAACATTGTGCATCTCTCTTTCAACCCCAGTATGTTGATGGCCTCTTAAACCCTAGCCATAGGACACTTTCCTTTACAACAGAACTGACGACTCCACTGGGGAGAGCCTTGTCTGTTTGGGGTTTCTATTGATTTCTTTCAGCCTTTTGCATTGTTTTAGGTCCTTCTTGCCATTTAGGAACACCTTATAGGTCTGATAGAACACCTCCCCTACCTTCCTAAGGCATTGTTTGACCTTTTTTGGGAGTTTTCCCACCCATACGCGACTTGCATGACTGAACAGTAGCGTGTCTGGTTTGGTACATGCGACTGCCTATACTGTCAACCCACGTATGATACGCGACTTTCCAGGTATACAAACCGCATATGCTTATACACGCGACTTGCTGTATTAGCAACCCACATATGACACGCGACCTGTCAGTAGTGCAACCCGTGTGTGCCCTTAAAACAATGTTTTTCCTCATTGTTGTTTTTTCTGCTGTTGTGGGCTGTTTGGTAGGTCTTTTGGTGTCCTCTGCAAGTGCATGACTCCAGGGAGTTAGTGTCATCCCTTTTTGGTTGTTCTTTATCTATGTGGTAAGCCTTTTTATAGCATTAGGGTTTGCTCTTTGTTCTTTCCCCCGCCTCCTTTGCTTGGTATGATTTTTGGCTTATGTTTCTGGTAAGCCTATGTCAGTGATCTTTGTTTGATTTTAGAAGCTTGTTGGTGTTGGTCTCCTTCTTCTTTTGTTGGTTAACTTCACCTTGCCAAAATAGTTGACTTGTCTTTTGTGCAAGCCCTCCTTTCCAAGTAGGGTTTATACTGACTTTAGGGCATTCTAGAGTTTGTTTGGTGGTTGTATAGCAAAGTTTCTTTTGCTTTGTTCTTCTTATCTGCATACTTTGCTTTGTAGGTAGTTTTTCTTTTGTATTTATAAAAGAAAATTAAAAAGAACGTATACTTGTTTTTGCTGCTTCCCCCCCCTACCTCCTTCTTTGGCTTGACCTTGTTGGGCAAGGTACTGAGCAACCTTTGTTTGTAGGTTTAGATTGATACTTGGGACTTCTTGACCTTTGTTTATGTCAGTCTTTTTGGTTAGTCTCTTCATTCCAAATTTGTTGGCTTGTTTACCTTTGTAAGCCTTCTTTTCAAGAGAGGTTGATATCTAACTTTAGGGAAACCTAGGGTTTGTTTGTGGGGTGTAGAGTAGTTGTCTATTTGCTTTGCTTACAGTACTTGCTTGCATTAGTTGATAGTTTGATTTTTCTTTTGCATTTATAAAAGAAAAAGACAAAAACACATGTTTGCTTTATATGCATGTAGATTAGGTTTTTAGTCTAGATTGCATAGCATATCATTGTTTTTGAAAAAATATAAAAGAATCTGTTCTTTTGTGGGTTTCAAGTTTCTATTTGAAAAAGAAAAATAAAGAGAATAGTTTTTGCTTTTTGCATTTCATATCTCTTTGCTTACTCGTTTTGTTTCAACTTTGAGTCAAAACACCACATAAGTTTCATGCCTTTTACCCACTGACTAAAAACAACCCTTAAAATAAACGATATAATTCAAAAAGTACTAGTAAGTTTTATTTTATAGGGTCATACACCAACTAGCTCAGTCTAGACTTGTGGATTAGGGAGTTTTAACTCTCCACAAGTATTTAAATCTCAGACGTAGTTGGCCAATCACTAGGTAAACCCTTTTCTGTGTTGATTGTATCTGGGAAGCTCCTCTCAAACGGGAGTTAAGCACGAGGCCACGTGGAGACTTGGACTGAGGAGATAAACCTCCGATTCCTTGTCAAAGCGTAGACCAGGGTTTTTACGCATATGGGGATTCTGTCTTAGACAGGGTTTCGGGCTCAGCTACCCTGCCCATGCGTACGATCCAGGCTTGCGACTCTCCCCCCAGACTGTCAATATAGTTAAGGTAGCCTTTAGTCTCTTTGACATCTAGGGTTCATACACAGGTACACCGGAAGGCTATTTCTGGTTGACCTTGGACGGTCTTGGAAGGTAACCCCGGTAGAAAGTGTGGGAGGGTGGTGGGTGATTCCTTCGCTTGTGCCTAAGAACATCTACAGGGATGCCAAGTACCTGTCTATCAGCTTTCTTCTGGAAAGTATATCTTATACTTGTTTGTTTGTTTGGATTTAGGAATTTTTAGTGAGTGTTGTGTGGTTTGTCTGTACTTGGTGTGCCTTTAGGTGTGTACTTTGTAATTTTGGTTGCCTATCAAGCTCAGATTTTGTCTCCTAGTTTGAAACTATGGCTAACACCCCTTCGAACACCAACCAAGAGATCCCCATGCTAGGAATTCCTTGTACTATTCCTCTCACAGGGAATGTTGGTGTTCCCTTGATGGCCACCTTTAATCTACCTGGATTCACCCTAGGGCTACCGGTGTGGTTGTTTTCCACTCCAACTGTCCTGAATGCTCCTGATGCTTCTCAAGTAAGCTCCTTATATCAAGATCATCAAAACACTGCTTCCCCTTCACATGTAGTTGATACTCCTCCTCCTTCTACCTCATGCGGTGAAAGTACTGATACTAGTAACCAACAGTCTAAAAGGAGTAAAAGAAGGAGGAATAGGAAGAAGGCACATAAGCAAGGGGGCACCTGTTCAATCTCTGCAAGTCAAGTTGAACCTCACCACCCATCCTCTGTAGTCCATGCTGGGGGCACCCATCCAATCTCTACAGGTCATGTTGGATCTAAGCACTCAACCTTTGCAATTCAAGTTGATCTTCATCATCCAGCCTCTGTGGTTCATGTTGGTGGGATCCTTCCAACCTTTCCAGGTCATGTCATATCTAGTCACTCAGCCTCTGTAGTTCATGCTGAGGGCACCCGTTCAACCTCTGTTGTTTAAGTTGAACCTCCCCATCCAACCTCTGTTGTTCATGTTGGATCCATCCACCCAGCCTCTGTAGTTCATGTTGGGGGAACAGACTCAACTGCTGCAAAGAATGTTGATCCTAACCACTCAGCCTCTGTTGTTCATGTTGGTGGTGCCCATCCAACCTCTACAAGTCATGTTGGACTTGGTCTCTCAGCCTCTGCAATTCATGCTGGGGGCAGTCTCTCAGCCTCTATAGTTCATGCTGAAGACAATCCGTCAGCCACTGCGAGTCATGTTGACACTGTTGAAAAGTCTACCCATTCAAAACACAATCCCAAGTTTCCTTTTAAGCTTTGTGAGGGAGACCACCTTACTTATAAATGCCCTTCTATTGCGGAGGTGCGAAGAGTTTGGTTTCATGGTCATCTTGTTTTTGAACATCCTGAAGTCTCTCAACAACCAGCCTCTCTTAGTGAGGTTGGACCCAGTCACCCAGCCTCTGTAGTTCATGCTGGGGGCAAACTCTCATCCTCTGCAGGTCATGTTGAGAGCAAACAGTTAGACACTGCTAGTCATGTTGACACTGTTGAGAAAAATGGTCGTTCAAAGTGCAAACTTAAGTTCCCTTGTAAGCTATGCGAGGGAGATCATCTTACTCACTAGTGCCCTGCTATCCCAGAGGTGCGAAGAGTGTGGTCCAAGACTCAAGAATTTCCTTCTCTTGAACAAACTATAGTTTCTCAGCAACCTACTCAACCTTTGGTTGATCAAGTGGTCAAACCAATCTCAGATTTGGTCGATCCCACTCTTCTTTCAGAGAGTGATCCTGATGTGATTGAACCAATGTCATCTTTGGTCAATCCCACTCTCCCTTCGGAGAGTGACTTTCACAAAGCGGTTGAATCGATTCCATTATCGATCAATCCCACTCTTCCTTTGGAGAGTGAAGTGTCTGCTAGTCACATTTTCTTCACTGCCAGTTCAGAACTTATTGAACAAGGGGGCACTGAACTCGCTTCGGATCAGCCCCCACCAAGATCTCGGATTGCTTCCTTTGATTGGGATAGCCTAGTTGAGCCGCGCCTTCCTTCTGATGCACCTTTCCAGATAAAGGTCAAAGTTGAACCTTACACGATTGCTCGTTGTATTGTTGATGAAGGAGCCTCAGTTAGTATCTTGTCTGCTTGTGCTTGGTGAGGCATGGGATCTCCCAGCCTTTTGTCGACTTCTAGTCAGTTACTGGTGTTTGATAGAAGAACTTGTGTTGCCTTGGGAATTATTCCTCAACCAACTGTTACTTTGGGTGGGAAGACTGTCTTAGTTGACTTCATGGTGATAGAAGACCCCTTGGACTTGAATATGCTCCTTGGACGTGATTATGTCTATGCCATGCAAGCTGTCGTGTCAACATTATTTCATGTGATGTAATTTAATCATGGCGAAGAAATTTTCACTATCGATCACTTGGATTTTCTTGATCTGTCTCCTGATCCAACTAGAGACCAGGTCTTTCCTTTATTGATTCCCGGTGTTTCTATAGACAGTAACCTGCCGCAGGTGCACTATGTGGCCTCATGTCCTTTGCGTTTAATTGCTACTAAGAAGCAGCCTCTATTTTCATGCTTACCTTCTTGGGACTTGGTCCCAGTAGTTGACTGGGTGACTCATTCTATACAGACTGTAGAGCCTTTTCTCCACTCTGTCAAACCATTTGAAAGTTTATATATATGTCCTATCTTGGATGATCTCCTTCCTTCAGATGAAGTCTTCCTAGAGTCTTTGATACAGTCTGACTTCTTTTGGATGTTGGTTCAGTTGTGACTAAGTCTAACCCTGATTTTCCTAGTAAGCCTGACCTTTTTTCTTATGTTGGTTTTGTTGAGTCTTTTGACTCTTCCTTTGAACAGCACGTTAGTGATCCTGATGAGTTTGATTTTTCTTTTGAATTTTTCAACTCCTGTGATATTGAGTTTGTTCCTGCAGACTCTATCTCCCTTGTTGATTTTTGCTCTCCTTCTGAGGTTGATCTTACCGATTATAAACCCTCGAGCCTTGGTTCTATAGAATCTTCTTCGGTCGATTCTTCCTTGACTTTACCTTTTGTAGAAGATAGCAAAGTCACACGTGTTTCTACCAAAGTGACCCGCATCGGATCATTTTTTCCGAATATGATCCTGATGTTGTTGTTTCTTGGAGACAGGATTTGCAGTTGGATTCACAACTGTTTACTGGCCTCACCTTGTTTTTCAAGTCATGATTGCATTTGCATGTGCCCTGCTCGCGCTTATGAGCCTGATGCCGGCTTCCACGCTTTAAGCTTGTTGTATAAGCCCTCATCTTTGTTTTCATCGTCGCTAAGCCTTGTATCATTTTGCCTTTGCAACTTGACACCTTTTACCTTGAAGAGACGTTCCCCGAGTGTCCTTATCTTGCTCACTTTCCTTGTATTATGCATAGGTTTGTTCCTTGTGCTTAGAACTAGTTTCGCCTGCCTATTACACTCGTCTCCTCGCATTTAGAGCATTCTTTTTGCTCTCTTTCGAGCTCGTTAAAAACAGTAAGGAGGCCGCGAGTTGACTTTTCCGGACTCGTTAAAACTTCACGGGAAAGATATTAAGTTTCTTTAGGCCCAGGTCTGACTCCTCAAAATAGACTTGACTACCGAGTAAACTTGTCCATTCAGGCTCGTTAAGAATATGTGAATGGGCATCCACATTGGTGGTAGGTTATCTCTTTCTTGGACCATGTGGAATAATAGGAGAAAGGAACACTCTCTTTTCTATTTGAATTGAGAAGAGTATTCTTAGGCATATGTTTATCTCTTTTCTGGACCTGAGGGACTAAACTTACAGAAAAGGAACCCCTGGTATGAGCTTAGTTTTCTCTTTTTCATGCTCTGGACCAAAACATGAAAAAGATTTCGAGTGTACTTTATGTCTTTTTCATGCTCGTTAAACTCTAAAGAACAAAGCATCGAGTTTATTGTTGTAAGCCCCATTTCTCATAATCAAATGGATCTTTCCGAGTGGTCTTGTCTTCCTTCACACTCGTAAAACTCAGGCTATATGTTGCTTTTGAAGGAGCGTTGGGTAGGTGGTAATTTCACCTTTTTCGGACCTTCCTGACTAAGTACGAAAAAGGTGCACCTTTTCTTCTTCGAAAGTTAAGAGAGTTCTTCTTTGGTATGTTTTATACTTTTTCGGCCTTAGGAGACTAAATTGTACGAAAAAGGACCCCCTTGGAGTCTTCTTTGGAGTTTTCAGACTCTCTAAACTATGAAAACACCGTCGATCATGTACTAGTTTGGGCTCGTAAAATCCATGAATCAGTGCTTTATCAAGCATTCTTCTTTCTTTTCTTCGAGCTTGACAAAAATGAAGATGGTCCTGAGTTTGCTTTCTTGGACTCGTTAAACCTTTACAAGAAAGAGGGGAAGGGAAGTTCATTCACATGTTTTTTACATCATGGAAGCAAGTCTTGTTTCCTTAAACAAAGCACCAGTTTTGAGTCTATCAATAGTAGGGTCCTAGTATTTTGACCTTATCCCGATTTCAGAGTTTCTTACTCCTCCAGTTGGTCTTTTTTCCAATTATATGGGGAATCTGTTAATGTCTCCTACATTGCAGATTTTTGTCGTTGGTTATTTCGTGTCAAAAGCTACCTATGTCACTTTTGTGTCATGCTCACTGTTCGAGGATTAAATCTTTGTCGGCCATTCTGCAGTTGCCTTGACCTTTTGTGTCAGCCATCCCTGGTATCATTTCATTACATTATGTCTTGAGCATTCCTTGTCGTGAAATTCAGTACCAATTCCAGATCTAATTAGTCTTTTACTTACCTCGTGTTGGATGATGAAGGATGCCTTAATGCCTTCCTTCCAACGGATCTCTTCCTATTGACTGCAACACCTCTTGCTCTGGGAATGAGATTTAGAGTTTATGGCAGTACCTTGGGGATTGTTGTCATTAGTGGCAATTTCCCTTGCTATTGGGTAGTGGGAATACTTTAATGTCTCCTACTCGATGGATTCTTCAAGTGTTCGACTTCAAGTCCTTGTAATCACACTTGTTAGAATGTACTAGGTACCTTGGGGACCATTTTCATTAATGGTGGTTTCCATCGCGTTTGTTAACGGTTCTCATTATTGACCGGTAATCAAACGGTTTCCTCCATGTTCAACTTCAACTCTTTTATTCGCATGGTTAGGATTTGTACCTTTTGGGCGGTTTGGATTGAAGACCTTGGCTGACAGTAGCATCGTCTTTTGCTATTGCCCAAGTTGCGCAAGACCTTGTTATATTTTATATGACCTTTTATTGAGACATAGATCCACCTTGTATTCTTGTGGCTATGATCGATTGTTGAGCATGGATCCACCTTGTTCATTTGTGGCCATGGCTCCTTTAGATTTGATATGGCGCCTTTTTGCATATTGAGTGACCATGATAGTTTCATCAGTTATACATATGTTGGATCTGCCTGTATCTTTATGGCGATGTTTTGCATATGGACTTGTATGTCCCAGAGATTATTTTTTTCTGACATTTATCTCTCTTTCAGGTACCTTTGTTCGAGCCTTTTTATCTTGGATTCTCTGCTCTCTCCATACTCAGCTGTTTCCTTTATAATGTATTTCGGCTATCGTCTTCCCCTCTAACCTCACACATTAGGGGGCATCTGTTATAGCTCAAAATGACACATCTCTGCCTGTGACCACTTTCCCATGATTTCGTCGCATGTCGACACTTCATGAAAGTCACTGAATGTCACTGAAAAAATACCTAACTTGGAGGACCTATATATTGAGTTCTGTAACTCCTTTTGACCTCATCTCTACACCGTTGGAAAGATATTTCTGTTAGCTAAAACTTTCTAGAAGACACCAAAGCCTGAAAATGCCTAGAATTACCTTAAAAATGAGTTTTTTTTTGTCTATACGTGACTTGCCCTTAAGGAAACCCACATATGACACGTGACTTGTCAGTTATACAACCCGCGTGTGCTTTTATACGCGACTTTCTGTACTAGCAACATGCATATACTTTCCATATACGCAACTGTCCAGTTATGCAACCTACGTATGCCTCTTAAAAATGTCAAAAAACATGTCTTTTGAAATTCGGGTAGTTTGGGTAGTTATGCAACTGACTCCTTTAGTTGTAACCACTTTGTCTTCGCCCCTAACTCTTCCTTAAGCATATAAATAGAGGTAGGGAGGTCCATGAGAGGAGACTTGAATTTTTGCATTGTTATGCTGGAGGATTTGGAGCTCTCTTTGCCCACACCTTTGCCCTGGCGATCATCCCCTTGTGTTGCATAGCTTGGAGGCTGAGTTCTTTGGAGAAGAGAAGTAGCAGAACCGGATCAAGGTTTCGTGAGGTGCCGAACTTGAAGAGAAGGTATACTTGTACTTGTTTTCAAGATTAATAAAGATGTGAAGTCATTCTTCTTCCCAAATCATTGTTCAATGTGTGATTGAATCTCTGTTTATGATCATATGATGATGTTATTCAGATCATTAGTTCATGTTTATTTGATTATCATTGTCTTATATGTGGTCATAATGGTTTGAGGAAGGTATAATTCGTTTTGCAGGTCTCGTGGAGCGAGAGGAGCAAGAAGAGGATTGAAGAGAAAGCTTGGACCAGCCTTCAGTTAATCAGGTGTGGACCTTTCTTTTCTTTGAAACTTGCTTATGTATGCTTGTTGAACATTGTGCATCTCTCTTTCAACCCCAGTATGTTGATGGCCTCTTAAACCCTAGCCATAGGACACTTCCTTTACAACAGTTGAGTAGATTTGAAGTGATCAAAAAAATGATTGATTACTAGAGGGAAGTTATCCAATTGAAAAATTGGGTGCAAAAATTAATACATTAAGTCTTTTGTTTTGTAATAATATAAATATTAGATTTTTAAATGGTTATTACATAGTTTAGTAGATTTGAAGTGATCCACAATGAATCATTAATATAGTTAGGAACTAGAGAGAAATTATCCAATTTGATTACTATTAATGACCCAAACTAAAATGGAAAATTAAGTAATGTGATACTTGACAGAGTAAGAATGAAAAATTTAGACATAGGATATTTAAAAGTATGGAAAAATAAAAATAGAACTTACAATTTCAAAATTAAAAAACATAATATTCTCAACCAAATGTTATAATCGTTAGAGCAAGAAGTCATGATTGATAGAAAATGATTTAATTTAATATCCATATCTTGGAAGCCTCTAAAGCATTGCTTATGTTCTATTGTCAAGTTTCGTAATGATAATAGATCGACAGATGAGATCAAAGCCGCAAGAGATCGACGATAGGGAAAGAATTCACGAAGTAAATCTGCACAAGAGATAAGAGATCCACAGAGTTTCACACTGACAACAGATCACCATATGAGATCAAATTCTTAAGAGATCGACGGCTCACAAGAGTTGCGGAAGAGGTTTTGTGGAAGCAGTTTTGAGAAAAATCGAATTGCATCCCCACAATCCACAATCTGCAATTGCGGAAAGGTAAATGCATACAAGTAAATGTGGAAAGGTAATTGCAAAAAGGTATATGCAGAGAGGTAATTGTGGAAAAGTAATTGCAGAAAGGTAAATGCAGAAATATAATTGCAGAAGCGATTTTCGAGAAAAGTCGAAATGCATATCCGCAATTCTTAATCCACAATTGCGAAATGAAGAAGTTTTGATTGCAGAAAGGTCATTGCAGAAAGATAATTACGGAAGGGATTTTTGAGAAAATTCAAAGTACATATCCAAAATCCTCAATTCGATCTAGATAAGGAGATCAAGTCCGAGTGAAGATAGATCAAGTTGATTGATCGATCTGCGTGGAGGATGAAGCTATAGAGGTTATAGAGAAATCCAGATAAGGAGATCAAGTTCGGATAGATGGAGTTGATTGATCGATTGATCCTCTGTAGAGGTTGTGTTCATTCCTTTGACATAGATTAGACGATCTAGATTAAAGGAGAAATATGAATCGATGATGGAGAAAGAATTCATGAAGTGAATCTGCACAAGAGATAAGAGATCCGCAAATTTAAAGTGTAGTTTCACATTGATCGCAGATCGACGGATGAGATCAAAGCCGCAAGATATCGACGATAGGGAAAGAATTCATGAAGTGAATCTACACGGGAGATAAGGGATCCGCAAATTTAAAGTGTAGTTCCGGACTGATAATAGATCAACAGATGAGATCAAATTTGCAAGAGATCGACGATGGGGAAAGAATTCACGAAGTAAATATGCACAGGAGATAAGAGATCCGTAAAGTTTCGCATTGATAACAGATGAACGAATGAGATCAAAGCCACATGAGATCAAAGGCTCACAGGACTTGCAAAAGATGAATTGTGGAAGAACATTTCAGAAAAGCTAGATAGCACATCCAGAATCTGCACTCCGCAAATTGCAGAAGAGATTTTGTGAAAAGAGAATTGTGGAAGCAGTTTCGAGAAAGATCGATGCAAAAAGTTGAATGCAAAAAGCTCTATTGTGAAAATGTCATTTTCACTTTCAATATTTTTACCCTCTCAACATTCCTTTGCACCTCCCGATGCAAATGTAGTTTTAAATTCATGTATACTTCAAATTAGAATTCATACGTATTTTTATTTAATGGTGAATTTGTTTTTAATGAATTCATATGTATATACGTGATTAAAAACTTTTTAATATATCATATTTATGTTATATCAACTTTTTAAATATATTCTATTTATGTTATATTAACTTTTTGATAAGTAAAAACTTTTTAATATATCCTATTTGTGTTATATTAATTTTTTTTATATTTAATTTATATTATGTTTTTTTTAATATTTAATTTATATTATGTTTTTTTTTTTTTCTATTTAATTTATATAGTATGTTATAACATCATAATATGTAATATAGTTGTTATAACGAATAATTTTTTTAAAATATAAATTGTTATGATGTAATGAGATAAATTTATTATTATGAACAAAATTGTTATAAAAATGATTATATTTATATATATTAAATTTTAAATTTTAAATATGTAAATTAAACTTTTAGTTACAATAAATTAAATTAATATTTCATGATATTTAATTTATTTAATATTTATTTGTTTAAATTTAAATTTATAATTATAAATATAAATTTAAAATTTAATTAATAAATATATATTGGATTGAGTTTTGATGAATATAGATTAGAATTATATATATATAAACAATTACTCATATCAACTTATTCATATAAATTTAAATTCATTTTATAATTCAAAATTAAGTATTCTATTTTATTTTATGTATTACTACTTTATTTTAGTAGATCTATGTAATAAAAGTACTAAATCAAGTTATATCAAATAAGATTTTTTATTAATTTTATTTCTAGGCATATTTTCATTATAACTTATCCATAGTTATATAGATTGTAGTGTAAGAGGTGAGTTATAAATATGTTTTTCCCACAAAATGACAAATCCATAATATTTTATTATATCTTTTATGACGCCCATAATAGACCTCAAAATTCCCCTAATTAGTAAGTCTACGAGAGTATTGGGGAATAAATGTGGCCATACCCTCTCATCTTTGTGTCCAATTCTTCACCATTATTTTTCACGATATCCAATGTGCTTGTTGGGATCACATCCTTGTTTATATTTTGTAATTTGTGCTTCTACTATAAGCTTCTTTCCTCCAAACCTTTTGACAAAATATGTTGTTGTTGTTGTCCATGACTGAAGTCGAGGAGCATGTACATTCTGTTAAATTTGTGAACCATTGATCTACAGGAAAATATGAAAGTTGTAGGAAGGGAATTATGCAATGGAATAATGAAAGAGAATGTACACTGAACATGAAATTCATGGCACAAATTTCAGATAAATCGGACAAGAATTTCTCAGATAATCACAACATTAATCTTCATTCATTAATCAATAATAAAATGATTATACAGTAAATAGAATTTGAGTGTCATGGATAGGATTCAAATCTACTAGCTCAAGCTGACTGAATAGCTACCTCAATGTGTCTAAATCACTATTGGAACTCACTAGTCTAACTGTGGATGTATAAATCAGTCTACAATCAGTTAACTAATGAGGTAGGTGGGAAAAAGGCGCCACTCTCCCTTCATGCATGCAAAAATGGCGCTAGGCTGGCTGAAACTGATATAATTGATTGTAATTGGAGGTTAACTCAGCATAACTCTTTACCTACCACAACCAACTGATGGAGGCTACTGGTGGCACTAAGAGTGGGCTCCTATAATGTAGGGATTAACACCTGTGTCACCAATGGCACCAATGGCACCAGTGGCACTAATATTCATGGTGGCACCAAAACTCCAATAAGGTGATAAATGACCTCCTAAGCTAGGAAATAGACCAAATATACTATATTGGACAAAGGAGGATTAATTAATCCCAACACCCCCCTTAATCCTAACTTTGGGCAACTTGGGCCCAGACAACTAGGCCAAAAGTCACCCATACAATCTAAATGACATAAAATAAACTACTTAATAAAATAAGGTAAAATCAGGAAAACAAGCTATACTTAAGAGAAAAAATTTCTCTTTGAGCAAAAACTTGTGAAAAATTTGCTACAATTTGCAACTCTTTGGAGCGGCCATGCAAAATCATGGTTATTTTTTGAACCTTTCCATAGTCTTATGATTTGTTGAATGTTTCTTTTGTCTCTTCTTTCTGGAGGAGCAATGGAATGATCCATTTTGTTCATCAGTGGGCCAAATTGTGGATCAATATTCATCATCAAGTAGCATCTCTCTAGAAGTTTGTTGCACCACTATGTAGGTAGCGAAGCTATGTGAGAGAGTGCAACATGTTCATTTTGATACTGGGACCTCATTCTTCTTTTATCATCTGGATTCACAGCACCATTCCCAACTGCTTCAATGATATTTTGGGCCCATTTAGATTTATGATTCGGAATAGGAGCTAGATATGGATCTAGATCATATTGAGGTAGAATCTCAATATCAAGATCATGTTGATATTGTTCCTCGTCATCTGATTCTAAAACATGAGAAAAAATACCATCATCTGCAAATGGAGATGAAAGATATTTTTTACCCTCCGTTTCGAATGGTTGTTGAGATTGTACTGGATCTGAGTATGGTAGAAAGTGTGAGAATTCATATGCCTTGGAGGCATGGTTTGCAACACCCTTCGCTATAATCTTCCGAGTTGAGATATCTGAGATCTCCATTGATTAAGGACCAAATATAACTTTCTTTGGCGGGCCAAAATGTGTCATATGATAAATAGATAGCAAATTTGTTCCAAGAGAGGTCACATAGAGTACATTCTTCAACTCTCCATGCTGGATTTTTATAAAACCTCTCCCAATAGCTGGGATCTATGAATTATCCCCCAAATGAATGTTAGATCCCCTTGGGAGATCCATACTATTGAAGGATTCTTTGGAGGAAACCATGTGGTTGGATGCTTGTTGTAATCTCATGGATCACAGAGGGTTACCAATAATACACATTTAAAAGCATAGAGACATATCAGAGACAAGATACAAGAACATATATGTGGAACAACAGATTATATTATAATGGAAATGTCCATACAAATCATAGAACTGAACCGAGTTCTCATCTGGCTCAACAGCCTAATATATATGTTTTACAAATAGTTACAAATAACTACCTGTCGGTTTGGTCAACCGACACAACCTTATGTGGCCGACCTAATATCGAATTAGTTGGCCTATCGACTTAGTCGGCTTACCGACTAGCTCCTCCAACATCTCCCCCATGAACAAAACTGTTCTTCATCCCGAAGAAATAGGGGAGGTATTCAAAAATACATTGCAAGTCTAAAGTATTTTATTTCTTTGTTTGACTTTCATGGGCTATGAAGTCGGATAGCTGGTCGTTTCTGTACATAGACTTCCACAATTGATTCTGCTGTTATGGCCAGCTGGTGTTGGAATTATGTCCAACTTTGCAGTACTTTCTGGATGTTGATGGTTAATGTTGTAAGGCTTGATAGTGTCAACATCTTCTCTTGAATGGAAAGGTCTGCTATCCTTTCCATGTCGGGACCCAAAAACTGGTCCTTCTCTTTTGTCGTCTCCAGAAGTCTTTCCATCTGCGGACAGATAGTGTCTAATTTGTCTAAGCTTGGGAATTCCTGCTGCACCCATTGGTGTGCTTGTCGCTTGAGCTTCTGCAGTTTGGTTGTTTCGAGCACGATTTGATCTTCGATAGTGCTTCTCAATGCTTCGTCCGTGCTCTTTCTTATCTCTAGTGCTTGAATTTCTTGTCTAGTCTATCGGGTTTTGTGGAAGAATTTCCCATAATAGTCTCGTAGTACCCCTTCTGTTATGAAAGAATCCTCCATGTGGAATAACAGATTATATTATAATGGAAGGGTCCATACAAATCATAGAACTAAACCAAGTTCTTATCTGGATCAATAGCCTAATATATATGATTTACAAACAGTTACAAATAACTACATGTCAATTCGATCAACTGACATGACCTTATGTGGCCAACCTAATCTCTGATTAGTCAGCCGATCAACTTAGTCAGCTTACCGACTAGCTCCTCCAACAATGCTCATGAATCAATTATATATTCCTTTGATTGAGTGAAGCCTGCTTTTAAAGCATCACACCTCTCATATTCTTCAAACTGCTCTCCAACTTCAGACATCTCTGCACCTTATGGAAGGCAAATATTTATTTTTTCAAGGACTTTTGCCAACTACTCAATGGTCTTCTTCATGCATTGTCTCTCTGGATGAAAGCCTCTAATATAGTAGGGACACTTAGTATTCTCAAATTTCTTCTTTTTCTTGGAACCTGAGGCTCCATCATGTTAGATTTTTAATGGTTATACAAGATCTAAAACATTTAGGATCATAACCATAAGCAAAGGATCCCTGAAAGAAAGACAAGTATAACAACACAAGAGAACACAACGATTTTCCTCAGGGAAACCACAAGGGAGAAAACCCCGCAAAACTTCCCAAGTATAGCCAGGTACAGTGTAAAACCCCAACAACAAGAATAGTTGCTCATGTTCCACAGTATACTCTTTCTCTCTCTCTCTCTCTCCATCGCAATACTTGAGTGTAAGGTGTGTGAGAATGAGAGAGGTGACTCACCTATTTGAATTCATTAGGTGAGTGACTTAAATAATTAACTAGGTCAGCCAGGTTCCCTAATTAGGGTTGACCTACCTAGGGATACTCAAAATACATTTTATATATTAGTTTTGTGGGTACTATTGCCCCGACTTACAATGGAGGGTTTACCTCATGACTTTTACATGACCAATTACATCAAGGACATCTCCAAAGGAGAATACAATAAGAGTAGAATAGAGTATCTTACGAAGTTACAATACTTTAACACTTTCTCTTAACTAGGAAGGTATTCTACATCAACGAAAACCATCATCACAAATGTACAACTGACTGGTGATTCTCTATATCCCATAGGATGTTTTGGAACAACATCATGCATCTTCATCATCAATCTCAGTATGAGAATATTGGATCATCTTCTGCAATCTCAATATGTAAATATTGAATCATCTATGAGTATTGGATCATCTTTTGCAACCTTAGTATGTAAGTATTGAATCATATTCTGCAATATTAGTATGTGGATACTGAATATCGAATCATCTTCCACCACATCAGTATGTGAATATTGAATCATCTTCTGAACCTTCTGCTGTAACATCAGTATGGAAATACTGAATCTGCTTCTGTCGCATCAGTATGCAAATACTAAATCTTCTTCTTCAACATCAGTATATGAATACTGAATCATCTTTTGAACCTTCTTCTGTAATCTTAGTATGTGAATATTGAATATGCTTCTACCACGTCAGTATGTGAATATTGAATCTTCTTCTTCAACATCAGTATGTGAATACTGAAACACCATCTGCAACATCAGTATGCCAATATTGAAACAACATCATTTGCACCATCAGCATGTAAATACTGAAACATCATCAGTATGTAAATACTGAAACATCATCATCTGCATCATCAGTACATAAATACTAAAACATCATCATCTGCGTCATCAATATGTAAATACCGAAACATCATCATCTACATTGTTAGAATGTAAATACTAAAACAACAACAACAACATTAGCATGTTAGTGCTAAAGAAACATCATCAATAAATGTTATATCATCATCTGCATTATCAACATAGAGATATTGGAACATCATCATCATCATCAACATAAAAATGTTGCAACAACATCATCATCATCAACACAAAGTGTTTTGACTTCAACCATATCAACATTATCAGCACAAGGTGTTGGGACGACAACCATATCAGCATCATCAACACGAGGTGTTGGGACCACATAATCAACATCAACACACAAATGTTGAAGCAACATCATCATCAATATCAATATATAAATACTGAAATTACCTCACCATCATCAGTATAGAAATACTGAAACTATCTTATCAACATCAGTATAGAAATACTGAAACTACCTCATCATCATCAATATAGAAATACTAAAACTGTCTTATCAACATTAGTATAGAAATATTGAACCTGACACATCAACAACAACATGAAAATACTGAACTTGCCACATCAACATCAGTATGAAAATACTAAGCTTGCCACATCAATATCAGTATGAATGTACTGAACTTTCCATATCAATAACAGTATGAAAATACTGAACTTGTCACAACAATATTAGTATGAAAACACTGAACTTGCCACATCATCATCAGTGTGAGAATACTGAACTATCAACATCAGTATAAAAGTACTAAATCTGTCATATCAATATGGGAATATTGAAACTATCTCAACATCATCAGTATGAAAATATTGAACCTGCTACATAAGTAAAGGAATACTGAAACTTCCTCATCAATCATCTCAGCAATCATCTCAAAAATCATCAGTATAACAATACTGAAGGAATCATCTTAGCAATCATCTCAACAATCGTCATTATAACAATAATGAAGCTATCTTGGCAAACATCTCAACAATCATCAGTATAACAATAGTGAATCAATCATCTCAACAATCATAAGTATAACAATACTAAATCAATCATTTCAAAAATCATCATTATAACAATACTGAAGCAATCATCTCAATAATCATTAGTTTAACAATATTGAAGCAATCATCTCAGCAATCATCAGTATAACAATACTGAAGCAATCATCTCAGCAATAATCAGTATAACAATACTGAAGATACATCTTTCCATCTAAGTATCTTGGATCAATATCATGGTGAGTTCTCTAGTAGATCCATCCAGGCATTTTTTCTAACTTACCAACCCTTTCGAGCCAACAAGCATAGTTAGATAGATCGATCTTCCTGGGGACCAGCAAGCCTTGTCTTGGCTTACAAACCCACTTGGGTTAAACTAATATAGCTAGACATACCAATACCCCTAGGATCAATAGGCCTCATCTGACTTACTAACCCTTTCGGTCAAACAAGCCTATCCAGACTTACCCTACTCTAGAATGATCTACCATCACTACATCCTTCTTCCATCTACCGTCCCTCCCTCTTTCAAGAGATGTCCTTTTAGACTATACCAAGATTGTCTCAAAAGTATTCAAACTTTACATGATACATAGGCTTAGTCAACACATCTTCCACTTGCTCCTTTGTGGGAACATACTTGAGCTTTACAGCTCCCTTCTGCATCTTGTTCTTTTAACATTTTCTTCTTGAACATCTGCAACTGCATCGTACATTCACAACTTGCATCATTATTCTTTTGTGCATCATTCTTCCCTTGTACATCCACAACTATATCATTTCTTCTCTTATAGGTGATTGGATACAATCCTTCCTACAAGTCAAATATAGTTGTATGATTAGAAACCTTTCGTAACATATTCATAATGACAGATTCTTACGCATAAAGATATATGTCATGCAACTATTTCCGCAAATGCAACAATCATCTATATCTCGTATACATGTGGTAAATTTCTAGATCCCTTCTATATTTCAAATGCAGTATGTCAACAAGGAGCTTTCATTCTATATAAGTAGCAATGGAATTTTGTACAACAACATAAGCCACTTATCCATCACCTTCATATTAGTAGTAGACTACAAATATTCTAAAATGTATAATACATTTCCATATCTATGTACACATCTTGAAGAACTCGATATATAAGAAATGACAATTCAAATACTTATCTTTGTTTGTTTGGTAGACTACTTCTTGAACTTTCTCTTCTTGAATTGTTGGAGACTCTGCCAATGTGTTCAACTTCATCGTCTATTTTTGAGGATATATTTCTATCTTGCTCATGATCGGAAATATTGAGCAAGTCTTCTTACACCACAAATCACATAGAACTGTGTCTGTATGTCCTACTAGTGCATCCCTTCTTATCCAATAATGAAATTGATAAGAGTATAATATTCATATTCATCGGTATAATTCTTTTGGATCATATTCCTCATTACTTGAGGAATATTTACTTGTTTTATTCTTAGCTGCAATATATTTATCCTTGGTTGCACTGATAGAAACACTCCACTTTCTGCAATATGTTAGACTGATCCTTTTATTTGTATCATTACCAACTCAATTAAAGTCATCATATCTCTACAGTACCCTTTAGGTACCACACCATTTTCTCTAGATATTTTACTTGGATAAGGAAAATGTCCTCTGTATTTCATCATACCTCTAATCCCAAGAATCATGTCAAAATTATCAAACTTTGAGATCTATCGTAGTCAATCCCTCTGAGGTGGAGCACCATCCTCCCTCTACATCTACATTAGGACATTGGAGTGACAAGTAACTCATATTCTACTAGTCATATTTGTATCCATCTATGTCACTTGTCAAGGTCACTAGATATCAAGATCATCCATCTCGAACTTTGTTGTAAGTTTTATCTTGCATCCATCTATGAGCTTCTCGGCCTGTGTAGGGCTCTATATTCAACCTTGTAGTAAAGGTTGGGACCATCACTATAATTGATCCTCTAGATCCTCATGTAAATCTATATGCTATCCCATGGGTGCCTACTGAGCTTGTACAAATCCTTTTGCGCATAGGTGGTTCTCTGTGGAGAGTCTCAAGCCATATAGGTTTCTTGATCTATTCTTGTACTTTGATTATACCAACTGTCTAGTGTAATATCCACTAGTGAAGAGGTGTGTCTAGCCCCTAGAACAATTTCTTTTCATAATCGACTCTCTCTTTTTCATAGAAACCACGAAACTTTCTTCGTATCTTTTGATACTTCGATTTGTGGCATACTTGATCTTGTGGATCTACTTGGAATACTTTACAAAACTTCCCTTAATGTCTCGAACTCATATCCAAACATCATTATGTATGATCAAATGGTACTTCTAGATCATATCATCCTTTCATTATTTATTCTTGGGACATTCTTTTTCAAAGTGTCCTTTCTATCACAACTAAACTATTGAGTTGTGAGATGTCCTTCTATTCTTTGCAGAAATGTTCTTCCTTCTTGTTCTTTATCTGCTTGGCATGAGTTGTTAGGATTTGTCCATCTCTTCTTCTTTTTCCATAAATCAATCTTCTTCTTACATGCATTCTTCCATAGGTTATCTTCCTTCTAGAACAACTCCCTCGATTAAACTTGGAATACCATTCAAGTTTGTAATTTATGCTTCTTCTTCTTTGACATTGTATTCAACGAATTCTAATTGCTCCTTGAGATGATATCTCCTTGTGAAGTAACATTGAATGTTTTCTGACATTGCACCTTCACGTCCTTAAGTTGATTTCTCAAGGTCATCTTTGTACAAGTTGTTCATTGCATCAAACATATCCTCGAGAGTCTTCAAGGATGATACATGTGAGATCCAATGGAGATGTAAATACTCATATTTGTTTTGACTAGGCCCTTCTTTTGCTTTGATTCGACTTCATCTCCGTTTGGATCTACAACTTCTTCTTTGACATAGTTCTCTATGTCATACTTCTTCAAGTATGAGATGCATTCTATAATTCCATGCTTAGAAGTTCTCAACTCTTTCAATATTGTCCTCGAGCTTGGTACTTTTTGTCATCATGATAAAAATGAGAACCTCAAATGGAAATAGAGAGGATATAACTTACCAGTGATATTGCGTCAACTTGATACTTGATTGAAGGTTGTTTTGGAAGACTCCTTCTGTTGGACCTATGGTTTGACAGAGAAACCCTAATTTTTCAACTTGGATATCTTTCAGGTCTGATTGGATAGAAAGACGTGCCTCCTCAAGGAGAGCTGAGCAACATACTATTTTCCCAAAACTATGGACAAAACTGCAAAATATCTGATGCCCTAGTTTTCCCCATCGACAGTGTTAGGTAAAAAATTGAAAGTCCACAAAATTAGAAACTTCTTACATAGAAAGGTGTTCTTTCCTAGGGAGATTTTGATGGTCCTCCTTCAACTGATTGGTGGAGGGGACTGCCTGGAATAGGAAGCCCTAGTTTTTCTCCAGTTTCTTCTACAGAATTAATTGATATTGTTTCTGCTATAGATCCAAATTTTATGTTACTCAATATCTAAAACTTATTCATGAGGTGTCCAAGTCTTTCTTCTTTCCAACCCCATATGTTATAGCCAAATTGGATTCACCGGGTGGGACTTATGCAAAGTTTATCAAGGTGACTTATTTCAGGATTGTTCAGAATAGTGAATTTGTGCGAACTTCCATTTGTCCTTGTTTCACCTTCGGGGCTTGAAACATTTAACACATAAACTATAGTTCGTTCCCTATCTGCAACATATTTCTAAATTTCATTTTGACGTTCCTAGCCCGGGATATATCAATCCTACCTAGGTCACCTATTTAAGCTTAAATTCTCGGGGAGGATGGAACCATGAGTTGGAGGAATCATATATCCTATATTATATACAAATTGAGGCTGAAACATTTACATAAGGTACATCAAGATGTCAAATTCGTCCTGTAAAAGTTTTAGCTCTCGAGCCTTCTCTAATCTCGATTTATAGTGAAGGTCTCAAATATAACTTTCTTTGGCAAGCCAAAATGTGTCATATGATAAATAGATAGCAAATTTGTTGCAAGAGGGGGAACATAGAGTACATTCTTGAACTCTCCATGCTAGATTTTAATAGAACCTTTCCCAATAGTTGGGATCTATGAATTATCCCCCATATGAATGCAAGGCCCCACTGGGAGATCCATAGTAGTGAAGGATTCTTTGGAGGAAACCATGTGGTTGGATGCTCCTGAATCTATTAGATAGGCCTTTGACTAAGTAAAGCCTGATTTCAAAGAATTAAAACTCTCATATTCTTCAGACTTCTCTTCAACTTCAGACATCTCTGCCCCTTGTGGAAGGGAAATATTGTTTTGTTCAAGGATTTTTGTCAACTGCTCAATGGTCTTCTTCATGCATTGTCTCTCTGGATGAAAACCTCTCATACAGTAGGGACACTTAGTATTCTCAAATTTCTTCTTTTTCTTGGAACTTGAGGCTCCATCATGTTATATTTTTAATGGTTATACAAGATCTAAAACATTTAGCATCATAACCATAAGCAAAGGATCACTGAAAGAGAGATAAGTACAATGACACAATAGAACACAATGATTTTCCTCGGGGAAACCATGAGGGAGAAAATCCTGCAAAACTTCCTAAGTATAGAATTCTACCAAGTACATTGTAAAACCCCATAAAAAAGAATAGTTGATCATCTTCCATAGTAGACTCTTTCTCTCTCTCTCTCTCTCTCTCTCTCTCTCTCTCCAGCTCAATACTTGAGTGTAAGGTGTGTGAGAATGAGAGAGGTGACTCACCTATTTATATCCATTAGGTGAGTGACTTAAATAACTAACTAGGTCATATAGGTTCCTTAATTAGGGATGACCTACCTAGGGATACTCAAAATACATTTTACATATTAGTTTTGTGGGTACTATTGCCCTGAATTACAACAAAGGGTTTACCTCATGACTTTTACATGACCAATTACATCAAGAACATCTTCGAAAGAGAATATAATAAGAGTACAATAGAGTATCTTATGAAGTTACAATACTTTAACACTCCCTCTTAACTAGGAAGATATTCTACATCAACGACAACCATCATCACAAATTTACAACTGACCGGTGATTCTATATATGTCATAGGAAGTTTTGGAACAACATCATGCATCTTCATCATCAATCTCAGTATGAGAATATTGGATCATCTTCTGCAATCTCAGTATGTAAATATTGAATCATCTATGAGTACTGGATCATCTTTTGCAACCTCACTATGTAAGTATTGAATCATCTTTTGCAATATTAGTATGTGGATACTGAATACTGAATCATCTTCTACTGCATCAGTATGTGAATAGTGAATCATCTTCTAAACCTTCTATTGTAACATCTATATGGAAATACTGAATCTTCTTCTGTCGCATCAGTATGCGAATACTAAATCTTCTTCTTCAACATTAGTATGTGAATACTGAATCGTCTTTTGAACCTTCTTATTTAATATTAGTATGTGAATACTGAATCTGCTTCTGCCACATCAGTATGTGAATATTGAATCTTCTTCTTCAACATCAGTATGTGAATACTGAAACAACATCTGCAACATCAGTATGTAAGTATTGAAACTTCATAATCTACACCATCAGTATGTAAATACTGAAACATCATCATCTACATCATCAATATATAAATACTGAAACATCATCATCTGCATCATAAGTATGTAAATACTGAAACATCATCATCTGCGTCATTAGTATGTAAATACTAAAACATCATCATCTGCATTGTTAGTATGTAAATTCTGAGACAACAACAACATCATTAGCATGTTAGTGCTAAAGAAACATCATCAATAAATGCTATATCATCATCTACATTATCAACATAGATATACTGGAACATCATCATCATCATCAACATAAAACTGTTGGAACAACATCATCATCATCAACACAAAGTGTTGTGACTTCAACCATATCAACATTATCATCACAAGGTGTTGGGACCACAACCATATCAACATCATCAACACAAGGTGCTGGGATCAAATCCATATCATCAACATCAACATACAAATGTTGAAGCAACATCATCATTAATATCGGTATAGAAATATTGAAATTACCTCACCATCCTCGGTATAGAAATACTGAAACTATCTTATCAACATCAGTATAGAACTATTGAAACTACCTCATCATCATCAATATAGAAATATTGAAACTGTCTTATCAACGTTAGTTTGGAAACACTGAACCAACCACATAAAAAACAGTATGAAAATATTGAACTTGCCACATCAACATCAGTATGAAAATACTGAGATTGCCACATCAATATCAGTATGAATGTACTAAACTTTCCATATCAATATCAATATGAAAATACTGAACTTTCCACATCAATATCATGATGAAAATACCAAACTTGCCATATCATCATTAGTGTGAGAATACTGAACTATCAACATCAATATAAAAATACTGAATTTGTAATATCAGTATGGGAATACTGAAACTATCTCAAGAACATCAGTATGACAATATTGAACTTGCTAAACAAGTAAAGGAATTTTGAAACTTTCTTAGCAATCATCTTAACAATCACTAGTATAACAATACTGAAGCTATCTCAACAATCATCAGTATAACAATATTGAAGGAATCATCTTAGCAATCATCTCAACAATCATCAGTATAACAATACTGAAGCAATCATCTCAACAATCATCAGTATAACAATACTGAATAAATTATCTTAGCAATCATCAATATAACAATACTTAAGCAATCATCTCAGCAATCATTAGTATAACAATACTGAAGATACATATTTCCCTCTAACTATCTTGGATCAGTATCACAATGAGATCTCTGGTACATCCGTCCAAGGATTTTTTCTAACTTACTAACCCTTTCGAGCCAACAAGCCTATTTAGACAGATGGATCTTCCTGGGGACCAACAAGCCTTGTCTTGGCTTACAAACCCACTTGGGTTAAACTGATATAGCCAGACATACTAATCCCCCTAGGATCAACATGCCTCATCTGACTTACTAACCCTTATGGGCCAACAAGACTATCCAGAATTACCCTACTCTATAAGGAGCTGCCATCATTGCATCCTTCTTCCATCTACCGTCACTCCCTCTTTTGAGAGAGGTACTTTTGGACTATACCAAGCTTGTCTCGAAAGTATTCAAACTTGACATGAGACATAGGATTAGTCAACACATATTCCACTTTCTCCTTTGTGGGAACATACTTGAGATTTACAACTCCCTTCTGCATCTTGTTCTTTTAACATTTTCTTCTTGAACATCCGCAATTGCATCGTACATTCACAACTTGCATCATTCTTCCCTTGTACATCCACAACTATATCATTTGTTCTCTTATAGGTGATTGCATACAATCCTTCCTACAATTCAAATACAGTTGTATGATTAGAAACCTTTCATAACATATTCATAATGACAAATTCTTATGCATAAAGATATATATCATGCAACTATTTCCGCTAATGAAAAAATCATCTATATCCCATATACATGTGGTGTAACACCTGGTTTTGACCCCGTTTGCATTAAATGTATATGATGTATATATTGTAATTAATTGTGGTGTGGAGCTAAAGGCAAAATCCCCACCATCGATTTGGTTGTGTTATGTTTCGGCGATTGAAATCATTGCCGATGGTATATCGTGGTATACGGCACATTACAATTTTGGCATCATGTAATTATGCCTTTTAATTAAAATGAACCCCAACCAGCTATGCCAATGCAACCATAATGAAAAGGGCATGATTTTCCTAAGGATAATGGGGGGGGATTATTAAACCTTGAGCCTATGGGGAAAAGCCATGTGTCAGCTGTTAAAACCTAATGTTAGTTGGGTAGTTATTGCTGGGTAGTTGTGCGTGGTAGGACTATCAGTCCTTGCCCCCACACACACTCCACCAGCAGACTCCTCCACTTCACATGGGTAGGGAAAACACCAAGGGGACTCTCCACTCTCCCATTCTCCATTGTTTTTGCTTATCCTCACGCATAGGCTGGAAATTGCTCATCCTCACACACAATATTCTTCATCATTTTCCTCGCGCAGAGAGCTGGGGAAGCTGTTTGCTATCATCCACGATTCCCCTATGAAGGATCCATTCACAATTCTGTTGGGGTGTATGTTTTTCTTACGGATTTATGGCCTGTGTATATGTTTTCCCCCTGTCCAGGCTGAGAGTTCGATTTCTTCTTCCATTTCGGGCTGTGTATTTGCCGTTGCTTCAATGTTGAGATCAAGGCTATTGTTTTCTCCATGATTTGTGGTTTGATGTGGGTTATTTTTCTTTTTGGTTTGTTGTGGCTATTATTGAGTCATTTTGGCCACAATAGGGCTAAGAACGACTCAGAAGTCAGATTTCCCTGTCACAAGATGTGAATCACTTGTTTTGCTGCGTGTATGCAGTGGTTGGTCTTCGGACTGTGTTGGAGTGGGGATGAGGTCTTGGTTTTCTTGATAAACATGGTGTGTTTGGGAACCACACAGACATATCTATATGGCTAACTTTCTTCTCCATAACCCCTGAATAGCACTGGAAGGGAGGTCAGGGCCTGAGGAACTGTGTAGCAGAGAAGGGACTGATTTCCTTGTGTTGGGTGTTTGTGGGTGTCCTAGAAGTCAGGATAGTTCTGATGTAGGTGTCCTTAGCTCTTTAATGAGCTCACCAGCTTAGCATTCAGCCTTTCCTGGCTCCTTGATGGCCTGATAAACCCAACTGTGTTGGCTTGGTTGATTTGATGATGGCCTGATAAACCCAACGGTGTTGGCTTGGATGATTTGTTGATGACCTGATAAACCCAACTGTGTTGGCTTGGTTGTTTTGTGTATCCTTGGCTATGTGTAATCCTGCTTGTTCCTTATTCCTTGGGGGATCATGCCCAGCTCGGGGGTGGTAGCGTTGTTAAGAGATTAAGGAGCACGCTGGCCTATGGTTGGGTGGAACGTTGCAGCGACATAGCTGGTTGCGGGACGAGTTCTTTATAAGATAAGTATTCTTGTCTATTTCACTTCTGCAGTCATATTTGATGTTTAATGAGTTATGATGAACATGTTGAATGCTGGAATGTATGGTTTTGCTTCCATTGTATGTTAAACAATTATGCATCTCTGGATGTTTTTATTTCAAAGCATTTTCCTTCAGTTTATATGTATGTACATGTTCATGGGGCTAGTTTCCCGGATGGTTAGTGGTAAGGTAGCGTCCTCTTCGTTGGTTGGAGGGTCAGGGACCTTACACGTGGTAAATTTCTAGATGCCTTCTATCTCTCAAAGACAATATGTCAACAAGGAGGTTTCATTCTATATAAGTAGCAATGGAATGTTGTACAACAACATAAGCCACTTACCCATCACCTACATATTAGTAGTAGACTACAAATATTCTAATATGAATAATACATTTCCATATCTATGTACACATCTTGAACAACTAGATATATAAGAAATGACAATTCAAATATTGATATTTGTTTGCTTGGTAGACTCCATCTTGAACTTTATCTTCTTGAATTGCTGGAGACTCTGCCAATGTGTTCAACTTCCTCGTCTGTTTCTGAGGATCTATTTCTATCTTGCTCATGATCGGAAATATTGAGCAAGTCTTCTTACACCACAAATCACATAGAACTGTGTCTGTTTGTCCTACTAGTGCATCCCTTCTTATCCAATGATGAAATGGATAAGAGTATAATATCCATATTCATCGGTATAATTCTTTTGGATCATATTCCTCATTACTTGAAGAACATTTACTTGTTTTATTCTCAGCTGCAATATATTCATCCTTGATTGCACTGATAGAAACACTCTACTTTTTGCAATATGTTAGAGTGATATTTATGTTTATATCTTTACCAACTCAATTAAAGTCACCATATCTATACAATACCCTTTATATACCACACCATTTTCTCTGCATATTTTACTTCGATAAGGAAAATGTCCACTGTATTTCATCATACCTCTAATCCCAAGAATCATGTAAAAATTCTTGAACTTTGAGCTCTACCATAGTTGCTCCCTCTGAGGTAGAACACCATCCTCCCTCTGCTTCTGCATTAGTACATTTGAGTGACGGTTAACCTCCTCTTCTACTAGTATTTTGTGTATCCATCTATGTCACCAGTCAAGGTCATTAGATATCAAGATCATCCATCTCGAACTTTGTTGCAAGTTTTATCTTGCATCCATCTAGGAGATTCTTGACCTTTGTAGGCCTCTATCTTCAATTTTGTAGTAAAGGTTTGGACCATCACTATAATTGATCCCCTATATCCTCACACAACAGGATTTGAACCCAAAACCCAAAAAAAAAATCCTATGACATCCAACATATCGTACGGATGTGTTGGATATCAATGATGAAAAGTATTGAGACTTTTGAAGTATTTTAGCATCGTCAAATTTCCGACACCAGGGTGTAGGTTTTTCGACGTCTATGTCGTTTGATTTTCGACACTGGGGCGTAGAAAATTTGACGGTTAAGTGTAGGATATTCGACGCTTATGTGTAGGATATTCGATGGCTATGCGTAGGATATTCAAGGGCTATGTGTCGGATGTGGGACACTAGTTCGTGGGGTTTTTTGTCAAGTGTGTAGTCAGATTTCCAACACTAGTTTGTAGGTTTTTTTGAAATAAAATAACGTCATATTTGAAATTGTTTGTCCCATGTCATCAACATCATCATTGTCATCGTCATCATCAACATCATCATCATCGTCGTCGTTGTCGTCATCTTCATCATTGTTGTCTTCATCGTCATCATCATCATCGTCGTCTTCATCATCATCGTCGTCATCATCACACATCATCATCTTCATCATCATCGTCGTCATCATCACACATCATCATCATATTTATCATCATCGTCATCATCATCACACATCATCATCTTCATCATCATAAGGCTATGGTCATCATCATCATCAACTTCCTCATCATCATCATCATGACCATCATCATCATCATCAAGAGCGTCATCATGATCATGATCATCATTATCATGAACATCATCATCATCATCATCATCATCATCAAGAGCATCATCATTATCATCATCATCATCATCATTATCGTCATCATCAACATCATCATCACCATCGTCATCATCTTCATCATCATCGTCATCATCATCATCGGCATCCTCAAGATGATGATAATCATCATCATCAACATCATCATCATCATCATTGTCATCATCGTCATCAACATCATCATCATCATCATTTTCATCGTCGTCATCAACATCATAATCGTCATCATCATCAACATCATCATCGTCATCATCATCATCGTTGTCGTCAAAATATTCATCATCGTCATCTTCATCATGATCATCATGATCATCGTCGTCATCATATTCATCATCGTCATCTTCATCATCATCACCATCATCATCATCTTCATCATCATCGTCGTCATCATCATTGTTATGCCCATGATCATCATCATCATCACCATTGGCATCATCTTCATCATCATCGACATCATCATCATTGTCATCCTCATGATGATGATAATCATCATCAACATCATCATCGCCATCATCATCATCTTCATCCTCATGATCATCGTCATCATCATCATCGTCGTCACCATCAACGTCATCATCATCTTCATCATTATTGTCATCATCATCATTGTCACATACCCCAATTTTGTAAAATAATGTTATTTGTTTTAATATGATTCCTAAGACATTATGTTAAATTTAATGCTAAGTAAAAACTGATGACTCAGCAGAGTCAAAAGATGTGGAATGTAATTCTGAATATTTTATTTTTAATAAATAAGAAGTGGAGACAACAGCTTGGGAGAGCTGTTAATAAGAGTGTTACTGGTCAAACTGGTGGAAGGATCTAGGTGGAGAGCAAAAGGACAAATGGCAGCATCCTCAAAAACTTCCTATGTTGTAGGTGGAAACTTCCCTACATTTGGGGTCATGATCCCCCAAGAAAGTGGGATCAGAGCAGGTGGCTCAATTAATGACAACTAACCCAAAAAGACCTAGGCAATCTTTTAAAAGTGCCCAATGTAGAGAGCTGAGGCTGCTCAGATATTTTCCAGGAGAAGAATCATTCAGGTGGAATACACTTCAAGGAATTCATTGGGAAAAAGGGAAACTGTAAGGAAAGTGTTTGAGAGATAAACTGCAGTAACTTGACCTGATACAACTTTCTAGCTGAGAGATTTGACTGATAAGTTCAGGACTGGTATTGAGTCTCAGGACTAGTGCTTGATTATTTGCTGCACCTAGTTCCATCTAGGGAGATCAGAGCAAGCTCGAGGGTCCTGAGGAGTCGCTGTTTGAGCGCTCTCCAGGAGTTGGTAGGGAGGAACGGCCTCCCATTACCGTTGTCGACCAAGCTCTAAGAACAGGTTCTTCTCTCTATTAATTCTGTGTTATTATTTGTGTGTGATTGAATGATGCATTTGCAGTTTATGATGTAAAAACCTAGAGGATAGAATATCTTAGTTTGTTTAGTAATGAAATTATTCTTAATGAGAAACAAACCCTACCTGTGTTTTTCCCCATCTGGAGTAATCCAGATCGTACTCTAGCACAGGTGGTGTATTTAAATGAAGAAAGTATGATGTAAATATAAAATAAGATGTTAGCTTGATTTTGAAAATGTTTTCTTTTATTTGTTATCAGTTCTGTACATGGAGTAATGTTAGACCTAGAATGTGAATGTCAGGTTATTAGAAAAAGAACGGAAGCTATATCATTATACTAACAGTAGTATGTTTTGGTAGATAAAAACAGTTCTCTATACAACATTCATTTCAGTAATCTTTATATCTATTTTGAAACCAAAGGAAAAGAAATAATAGTTAAATGTGTAGTGTTAGGTTAAATAAGAATGCCTTTCAGCTTTACAGTTTATTTATTTCTTGCTTAAGGTAGATAACTACTGTATTTTATAGCAATCAAACTGCAAGTAAGGATAGAAAAACTTGATTTAATTCCAAAAGACAAACTAGTTGGCTTCAGATTTATTTATGACTGATAATGTAAGTAATTCATTCCTCTTTTCTAAATGAACTTAAGCAAGATCTACAGCTACTAACTTGTCTTAAAAGAATTTAAACAAAACTACTAATTACTTAAAGAAAGAAATATATTTAATTGTTATTACCTTTATTTATATAAATTCTAAATGTTATAATCTAAATAGGTAATATAGACACAAGAGGAATTCTTTATAAATTATTTAATATAGAAAGCATAAGAATATAACAACAAAATAATTTCTTTTTATACACCTATAAATAGACTAAGTACAAAAGTAATGTATCTAATTATAGGAACAACATTGGTATATAAATAAAATAATATTTTTATCCCATTATAATAAATATCAAGTAAATATAAATTACGTACTTAAAAGATGTAACTAACAGTTACATAAGTACAACATTAAGAACATTAAATTACTTAATTTCTGAAGATTAACAATTATAAACAATATTTAAAACTTTATTAGAATAGAGTGAATCAAAGTAAGATAATGTAAAATTAATGTACAGATATCCTAACAAGTAATATTTAAATAATATTACAGGGTAAAATTCAAATGCAATAACTTGCAGGAAATAAACTAACAGAGTATAAACATGCTCGATTTACCGAGCTCAACCACCCATAACACCATATAAGTAATAACCAAATAAATTACAGTATTATTTGTAAACCAAAAATAATTTAAAGAAACAGTAAATACGTTTTTGTATCGCCAAGTTAGGGTAAAACCATAATATCTCAAAAATTACAACAGATTTGTAAAACCAAAGAGTTTAAGCTCTTCCAATACCTCCTGGCTTCAAACAAAATTAACAGAGTAAGGCTTTACAAGACTTCTTTCATTTTTACATATATACACAGTAACTGAACAAAAATCAAAATTTACAGTCACGGCCTAAGCCAGAAGCCCCACATAAAGCAAGGGTTTAACATCAACAAACAAATAGTGAACTAGTTAACCCATGTAAACCAAAACCATGAGGGTTTTGCAAGCCACAGCGACCAACCATCAAATGTCCCATAAGGGACTGAACAAGGACGAACTGCCACGGGTTATCCCAGGCTTACCATGAGCAAGCGCTTGTCCCAGTCTTGCATCAACCACGCAGAAGGACAGGTCAACACCTGTGTAACATCAAACATACAAATGGTTAATATCTTGCTTTATACAAACTGAAAGGTATCAAAACAAAATAACAAAGATGATAATACCATCTCTTACCTTAATACTTCACTGAAATATAACCGCTCACAAACAGTAATGCTGCAACCAACGCGAGGAGGAACCCAACCTTCATCTGCCATAGGAAATTTGAAGTTTACTGACGCAGCATTAACCAGCGAAGGCCCAAAAGATGGAACAACAAGCCAAGCAGGTGTAAACACTTGGGCCGTAACCTTTCCAACCCTAAGACCCACTCTGCTGTGAAACCCTAAGACCAAACAAAACCCAAGAGGTGAAACCACAACACTCACTACTGGGCCGCGGGAGAATAAGACATTGCAGAATGAAGATTAGTGAAAGGAGAAAGCAGCGAAGGTTAAACCATCAACCCAGTTCAAGCAGCAATCAGTTCGTTATAGCTTATCTCTATGAGCGTTCAGGGTGAGCTCTCAATGAGCAGGAGACAAAGAAGCGAGTTGGGAGACTACCCACGACGAGTAGCAGTGCAATAGGGCGAGCAACCAACACAGTTTCAGAGCGGCCGGAGGCCGAAAAAAATGGAAGAAATAATAAGTTTAGGGTTCAAGAGAATCCTTTTAACTACACAACACTTGGCTACGATGATGCCACGTTCACAAAGCAAATTATTTGCATGCAATGGGTAATCCATATGGTCCTGGCAAGTAATCACGAGAAGACTATTATTCCAATCATTTTGCTGTTTCGAAGGTTCCACCATAATCCTTAGTCCCGAAGTCAACCTAGCATGCACGTTATGGTGATCAAAAGAAATATTAATATACAAACTATGCCATAAAACTCATCAAAGGTGTGGGGAATAATACGACCCATCATTATACAAATATGGCATACATTCATTCAAACAATTATAACCTTCGTAATAGTTAAGCCTTGTAATATGTTATAAAAGAAATTCATAACGTTTATTTTTGGTGAGTACATTGCTTACAAACAAGTATTCATTCAACCAAACAATTGTAACAAAGCAAGGGTATAAACAATATACGACCTATCCTGTTATGCAAGTAAAGGAGGCATTTAATAAAATATTATAGAACTTTAAATCAAGGTTAAACCATAGACTCTTCATGGACGCAATCTATTCTATGACCCCTTTGTTTATACAAACATGGCATTCATTCATTAAACCAACTATAACTCTATCCAAAGTTATGCTAATTGATGTTTATAAAAGAAATTCATAAAATCAATTTATGGTAAATATCCTTCTTGCTAGTGATAGTCTCATTACCTGTGAATACTTAATTATTAGACTAGTAAGGTTTGCATTTGACCATGCTAAGTCTTAAAATATTTGAGAGCCTTGACATTGGAATTTTAATGATTTATTAACAATAATTGGATAATATTTTCCAAGTAATTTATGTGCGGAGGAACTTAATTCATCAACTCTATTGTAGTCTAATTGAAAGTAGCTTGTAATGAGGATATAATACCTTTAAAACTTCAAGCTTTGGAAGATGGATTAATAGTATAGAAACTTATTAACTATTGCACATTACGTTCACATCGCTTGTAGTAACCAAAATTTATTATGACATAAAGGGTTTATGTTCACAATTTAAGATAGACCCCTAAACGTAATAACCCTGCCATCTTTAATCTGTATGTAAAGAAAGATTTAAGGCGTTTGCACACAACGACTATGGTAAACACTGATAAACACCGAAGAGATTATTACACAATAAAAACTATAAATTACAACTAGAGAGAGAAAGCAACTGTCACCAATACTGGAAGGACTGAATCTCATTTCCATGGCGTCTTTAAAAAGAATAACGATTTAATGGTTTTACCTCATAAAAGAATTTGAAATTGAATAGCATTTATATTCTTTTTCTGAGCTATTATTTTTGCAACGAACTTATATCTGTATGCATAATGATTATTGACAAGAAGCACCGGATCTTTCTTACCTGTAAATATGTAAGAGCAGGTAAACTTTCTGCGTTGGCTCAAAAGTTAAGTAAGCCCAGAATACCAAGACAGTTCCACCTTGTGGTTGCAAAGAAAAACAAGTCATTAAACAGAATAAGAATTATTCTATAAGATAAACATAATCAAGTAGATAATTCAGATTATGAAATCATTAACATATAACTAATTAAAACAATTAGTTGACTGCATTAATGAAGTTTATCTGTATTTTCAAAATTTTAAATTTTTCGAAAATTATGGGGTTTTGACATGTGGTATCAAAGCACAAGGTTCAAACACTAGGCCTTGATGCAGCCCAACTAGCTTTCATAGAACAACAAATTAAAATAATATGCTAACATATATTTTGTTTTATGTTAAGAACAGAAAATTTTCTTTTTCTGAAGTTTAACAGGCGGGTATGGAAAAGCTGGGAGAGTATGCATAGGAGGAGTCTCCAGATACAGAAACAAGAAATTTTCCCAGAGAACCTATGTTAGAAGAGGTGACTTCCAACTCCTCGGAGCTGTTACAGACTGTAAAAGATTTGAAAACTGAAATGGAATCAGTAAAGAGGGAGAATGAGAGGATTTTGAAGGCTCGGGAAGAATTGAACCAAATTTTAATAGAAAAGTTCCAAACTGAAGGAAGGAGTAGAAGATCAGAATCTAAAGATGTCAGTCATCAAAGAAAATCCAAAAAGATGAAGCTGGCAAAAACTGAAAGTAGTTCATCATCTGAAGGGTTTGGTGAACGAAAAAGTTACCATACTACTAGTGACAGTAGTGAAGATGATTTGTATGACAGAAAGAAGAAATACAAACCATATGAAGAAATTTCAGGGGAGTTTAAAAAGATAAAGCCCCCAACTTTTAATGGAGAGACTGAGAAGGGGGAGGAAGCAGAGTCCTGGTTGTCCGGGATGAAGAAGTACTTTCATATATATAATTACTCTAATCAGTTAAAGGCAAGGATGGCAATATATAACCTCTAAGGAAAAGCTGACATATGGTGGCAAGACCTGAAGAGAGTCAAGGGTATAAGAGAAAAAGAAGTTAATTGGAATACCTTTAAAAAGTATTTCAAAAAGAAATTTCTATCTGAGCAATATTATGAGGAAAGAGCTAAAGATTTTTATGAATTGAAGTTAGGTTCAATGACAATGAAGGATCTGAACAGTAAATTCTTAAGTTTACTTCGGTATGTACCATACCTAGTAGACGAGAAACCAAAAGTACAACGATTTCTTAGCTGTCTACCATATCATATTAAAGACAGAATTGAATATGATAACCCAAAGACTTTGGAGGAAGCTATGAGGAAGGCTAATTTTTGTTTTGAGGAGAACCGGAAGAAAGAAGGCTTGGCCAATTGGAAGGCTAAGAAAAATAACAATCAGGCTGAATTTAAGAAGAAGGAATTTGTACCTCATAGAAATTTCAAGAATAATAAGACCAAAAATTATTCTAACAACAAGTATTTCCAGGGAAATAGGAATAACACTTCCAACAATTCGAATAATTTTAAGGGCAAGGAGACTGCAAATAACCATGAAAAGTTTACTAAGAGTTTTGAACGTAAAGAGCCCGTTAAGTGTTGGGAATGTACACGGGGTCTTCACTTAGTGAAACCATGCCATAGCACGTTCGTTCGTGGCATATGAAACAATACCCCTATTTTCAAAAAATATTGGAAAATACCTCCCAAAATCATTTTTTTTAACCCCCTCCCAATATGCCTTACCGATTTTAAAAAACCCCTATTTTCCCTATATATTGCATGTATCCCTTTTTTCATTTACATTTTTAATACCCCTTTATATTTCTACCTAAGGAAGAAAAAAAACTAAACACAAGAAAGGGCAACACTTGATAGGCAACCTTAGGCAAATCACTTTATTAGGAATTAAAATGTATCACATGATGTCAAAACAAATAAGAGAGGGTTTATTTGTACCAATCTCAAACAATAGTGTGTTTTCCCCAAGAAGGGTTCAAAAATGAAACTTACACCATTTATAACTGCTTCTTTCCATCACGGACTTTTTATCCAAGCACCATTTTGGTATCTAGGAGATTGTACAACTTCAGAAACAAAATTCATTTGGAATCTTCAATGCATACTGTTAATCTTTTTAGATTAAAAGATTAACTATATCAGTAGTAACTATACGCTATATTTTTATTATTTCTATTATACAATAGATCCTTTGAAGTCACAAAAGACATTGCATATTCTTTCCCATCACTTGCAAATATAAGACTAAGACTCCTA
>LPNX011090973.1:4151-18445 GCA_001517045.1 Pseudotsuga menziesii | reverse complement strand
ACCCTCATGGTGTGTTACGTAAGAAGATGGCCTTCTACGTCGAACACTTCATGGATCTAAGGTATGGGTCTATTGTTTGGCCCCATTACACACAACGACTTTGGGTGCATGCTCTTTGTTTTCTCTTGTGCCAGTTCAAGGCAGGCTCTTATTAAGTTAAGGTGGAGACAGATCACCAAATTAACCAATCTGACAGGATCTTCCATGTGTGCCATCTTTCTGCCAGATGTGTCATCTTCAGGAGGTTGAGAGTCCGAGACTGAGGATAGTTCCACTGTCTTTCCAAGGAGCTTCAATCTCTAGATAGTTTATTCAAGTGCCCTGACCAGAGATGTCTAGCATTGTACTTGCAAGAGGTCCTCTGGCTCCACTCCCTCATCCTCTAGTCACATCCACACCCTAGACTACCTTCCACTCAGCAAATCACTTCCTTTTTCATGATGCTCCCATCTACTTCCAACCCTAATCTTCTACTCAGGGATGACTTTACAACAGAATGTCATTCCCATTTCCCTTCCCCGCCTATCAATCCCTTAACAGCACTCTAGAGTCCAAACTTCTTGGGTAAAATGATAGGGCACATAGATGTGGGATATGGTTTCAGAGTTTTCTTTGCATAGTGAATATCTTCCAAGCCCCTGCCAACTCCTCTTTTGGAGTGTGCCACCAGCCACATGAATATTCAAGTTTTAAGGAGTGCTTGCAACTTCCAAGTCAGGTACCAACCCCGTATCTATATTTGGAGCAAAGAGAGATACGGGGCTGGCTCCTGACTTGGAAGTTGCAAGCACTCCTTAAAACTTGAATATTCCTGTGGTTGAAGGAAGGACGAGCTGGCCCCTATCTCTCTTTGCTCCAAATAAGGGAATGCTGCCAAATATATATTCCTGTGGCTGGTTCACTTGGGAGAAGCGTTTTTGACTATCCAATCAATAATATGTACATAGCTTTTATGTTAAAAAAGCAGGTCACACATGCATCCATCACGGACTCACAGCTGCGTAGCAAAGTAGCATAAGCAAAAGCCCGGAGAAAGATAAGGCATTATGCCTGACCATAAACACAATATTAAGCAGCATTTGGCAGTGGGCACCAATCCAACATCTGTTGGAGGATCATCACAATCATTTGGGGTTGAGCCTCAACCAGTAGTAGGTGGCTCATCCTTGACCATGATTGGCTTCCAGCTTCCATTGGTTGGCCTAGGAGGTTTGGTTACTTAGGAAATGACCAAAGCCAATGTTGGAAATTGGTCAACTGTGTCTAAGGAGGAGGATACCAACTGTGTCTGCATTCCTGCCTTTCAGAAGCATGTGTGCCAACCCTGTGGTGAGACCGAGGCCTATCATCACCACGCCATGACTATGCTAACTGGTTGGTGAAGTGCCAGGTGGTTTCTTGCTCATGTTGTAGGAGGCCTCACTTAAAACTCTAGCAATGGCTTCAGACAGGTCATCTCCATATATGTGCATTGTAATTTGCAAGGAGAAGCTCACACAAATCAAAATCTGTCATACCGTGTGAAAGATTGGGGAGGTTCTTTCTTGTTAAGATAACTTCGTTGCTTTCCTTCCACAGAAAGAAAAGATTTTCAAAACAAACAAGTATCCAAGCATATTGGAACTCTATCGCCCAAGGAATACAATCTCCTAACAGGGCAGCTTTCCAAGAGATGGAAGCCGAGAGGAATTGGTCAGCGATTCTGCCCAGGTCCATGCAGACTTGGCTATTATGTTTATATTCGACTAATTTTCACAAAGCCCAAATCGCCAATTATTTTTTAGCAGGGTTAGGAATTGTCGATTCATTCACATTAGAGGCATTGCATATTGTTATTCGTCGGTTTTCAAGACTGGTCTCGATGTCATATTTTCTTGTTTTCTATAATTTGTAAATGATGGAAGCAAGCTCAGAATTTTGTGAAATTAAAATAATTTTAACATACTGGCATTATCGATATTACTGTTCGTGTTGGGCACATACCTCTTTATTCAATCCAGAAAGAAGCCTAGGGGGTCAGCTCCTTCAGCCTCCACTTGAAATTCAGACATTGTATTCAGAATCTGATACCGAAGACGGGCACTACAGATAAGAAATCTGATCCTATAAATCCCTTTATATATCCTATCCTTCCTTTAACTGGGTAAAGAGATCCTATTCCCTGTACCAGTATTCACGGTTCCTCTGTACACATAATCCTATCCCCTTTCACTCTATCCTGATAAAATAACTAAAACCCTGGAGCCTTGTTCTTCCCAGGATGAGAAAACGTAGGAAGAGTCCGATCTTCAAGTTCCCGTATCCCTGTAGAGAAACGGATTCAATATTTTCACTGTCCTGATCCTGTAGTTCCTCTGAAGCGTACCAGCATCCTTGCCCTTCTTCCTGGAAGCGTTGTTTCTTTAAACTTCATATACCACACGCCAATGCGCCTACCCTTATGAGCGATATATGTCCCTCTATGGCAGGTCTTTATGATCCTCCATATATTTATTATTCCAGAGAATAGAGAATACGATCACCCTCATCTTTCTCGGGCCATGCTAAGGCGAGGTAGAGGTGGGTTAATGGGTCAGTAAAGGGGAAAATAGTATTTATACGTCCTTGCTTTGGTCCAAAGAAACTAGCATTTTAAGAGAGAGTCTCATCCGTTGGGGGTGACGAAGAGATAGTTTTAAGTTCTGGAGTTCAGGATTAAATTTGAAGGGTAGGGTCCCATTTCACTTTGAAGAGTTGTGAGAAATTGAACTAACATGTAAAAATAAATCATTCTTTTTATTTGAAATTTTAATCTTACAACAAAATTTATTATTTATTAAAAACAGTGTATAGAAAAAAAATGGCAATAAGAAAAAATCCAGAGTGATTCAACATTTACATGGATTTAGTGAAGTAAACTATGTACTCTCCTGGTCCTTGGAGCATATAGTTTATTGAACTTAGATAAGGGACAATTCCGTCGGGCCGGTGAAATACTAAGGCATTGGAATTTGGAAGGACCTTCAAATGGAGGATTGATTCAGCTTGATGGTGGCTCTATTGGTCAAGTGTGATTGGGCCTACCTAAAAGAAAAACCCCAGAATGCAATACCTAATGCTTTCACGGAGAAACTTTTTTATTAACCCTAAATTCAGCAGTTACCCCAATTTTAGGTGGATTATGGACAGTCCCTCCAATATTGTATATCGAGTTTATACCCCAATTCAAAGTGATCAAACAAAATCTCCAATTTTAGGTAGATTATGGATAGTCCCTCGAATCTATATCGAGTTTATCAGCCCTATTGAAAAGGTTAAGCATTTATTAGTCCACTATAAGGAAGAAATTTAAATTCTCCAACAAATATCACTACAAGTTAAGTGTCTAGTTTCTACCAAAGTCAACAAGGAAGACCAATCATAAACACACGTTTGCGAAAATGAGGATGTTGAAATAATGTTCTTCGCTAGATCATTGCACTCCGAGTCCCTCATTCATGAACGTCCGTCGAGGGATTCCCTTGTTTAGATATATTGGTAGACACTTTGTACTGCTTGTTTCCATTATTACAAGACTGACAGGAAAATGAAGGGGTTAGAGTCTACAATATTTACAGTGTCGATTGTTAAATATTTTATCCTTTCAACTATTGGATATCATTAAGGAAATTGGAACAATTCAAACACTTATATTCAAATATTGGTCTTTCTTTCAACCTAATGTTTACAATTCACGACATATAAATAACATTGACAGATTTGGAACTCAAATACTAGGCTCTTTCTTCTTGCTCCTCCGCCCAAACAAAGTTGTGGTCCTAGACTATGAAAAGTATACATTATTTTGGTTCTGATTTCATTTAAATACTGGGTTTTTTAAGGTTACCTATATTGAGTATTTGAGACTAAGTCTGGCGGAAACGCAGTCGCATAATACATTACAAATTTCAAACAACATTTTGGATGGAAAAATTTTAAACCCTTATATTTATAGAACTAGAAGGAACTCCAACAAGAAACACATTTAACTTTTATCCACATATAAAATGATACACAAGTCTAAAATGCTATACATACCTGTAAATTCACGACAACCAAGTCGACAGCTTAGCTCTGCATAATCTTCTGGAGGAAATAGAAATTAGGGAGACACTGAAGCATAGAATTGGAGAGTTGAGAGTCTGAGTCCCGACCTCCGACTGTCCTATACTCGTAAACCCAAAATAATGTTTTTTTTCATGAGACTTCACCAATCTCTTTAAGTTCAGGGAAGCTTAATCCAGCCTACCCAACGTTCTACCTTTGCTTCTCTTGCTCCTACCTGTGAAAAAGGTGGAACCTTCAAGTTTCCCAGCGTAGAAGACAATGGGGAATTAGAGTGTGCAACTGTTTCCTTCTACAGAATGATGATTGGAAGTAACACCATCTCAATTCCACAATATCCCAGCACTCTAATTGAGTTGGTTTACCTTTCCCGAGGTAGGCGAATGCATGTTTATGTATTTCACATGATTACAAAAAAAATCATTTTTTAATTGCTTCTACATAACATAGATATATCTGTGCAGGTGAGGGAAAACTGGGTATTGTTTTCCCGAGGTTTCTAAATACTTTCAGAGATAATTCTTCCTTATGAGGGTGCTCAGGGTGTAAATCAGAGAGCCCACGGGAGGAAGAAGAAGAAGAAGAAGAGGACTCAAATGAAAAGGTGAGGTGAGTGAGGAGGGGAGACGTAATAGCAATATTTGCAGGAGAAACCCACTAGTGCTATAATGATGGGAACGAGCCTCTCTAAATCGTAGCCATTATAGATCGTAGCATGTTCTTGTACGTTGTTCCCTCCAGACATAGCATCAAAAATGAAAAAAAAGGCAAATGGGGAGAAAACGAACGTATGACCATAAATAAATATCATAGAAAGAATCGTATCCAACCCCCTAATCCATTTTCCCTCGAGGCGACCACCATTCTCTATCACAAATAGACGCGGGAAGAGATGCCTACTCTCGAGACTCAAACACGGACATCCAGATTCAAGAAATACACAACACACCAAACGAGAAGATACGATCCATCTTGAAAGCACAAAACGAGAACACGGACCAGCAAGCGGAAATTCCATGGCCATTGAAAGAGGAGAGGAAATTGCAGAAGCGGAAATGCCATAAATGCTGAAATGAAAAGATTGTGATTGTGATTTCCCGCCTGCCATTGTTGGTTCTCTCCATTCCTTATTCAATACAAAGTGTACAAAATTTTTAAAAGGAAACAACATAAAGCAATTCAATCTGAAGCTTAAAATGGAAACAACCTAAAGCACGGGTTAAACAAGAAAAATGGAAACAAATTTATACATAAAAATATATATTATATATTTGTCAAAATAGGTTGTTTTAAATTGTGTTTTTTCCAAGGTGTAAATGAAAAAATTATGGAATCTCTATTTATTGAAATATAAATTATATATTTTGTTATAATTTATTGAAATTTAGATTATATATTTTGTTAAAATATAGCTTTTTAAATTGTTTTTCTAAATATAGAAATAAACATGGTGGGATCTTTCTATATTAATGGTTTTTTTTCATTGTAAAAATATATATAATTTGTTATTCATAAGAATCAAAATTACATCATAGTTGTTCATATAAAATCCCCTTCAAAGTAGGATAGAAGACAATATTGAAGCCCTGGGCAAAACATTACAATATCCAAAAATAAACGAGAGGGATTCTACCCATCAACCTATAGAAAGCAAAAATGTGGAAAAGACAAAATAACCGTGAGACAAAAAATAGCAGGGCTCCGGAGAGTTGTCATGCAGATACAACCTAAATCAATCCAAGGAAAAACCAGAATGGAGAAACTAGAAGCAAGTAAAGCGACCTTCAGTAATCATGATTTTGTTTGAGTACTTACATAAGTGAAGAATACTAGGGCAGTCTCCTATTGCAAGATTCGATAGGTTCTCCGCGTTAGAATTGAACTCCCTGTACAGGTGCCTGAAGGATAAAGAAATAAAACAATTCTTTATGAGCCCAATCCTTTTCAACCAACAATCATAACTCAGTGACTGCAAATTGGTGAGACCTCTGGCCCAATCAATTATGACATTTGATTCGCCAAAAATAAAAAGCTAGAGAATATATATATATTTTTTTGCGAACCATAAAAGCCCCCATAAGGCTAAAAGTTTAGAAAAAGTATTAGTGCCACTCCCAACACCCATCCTTAGCTTGAAACTATGAGAGTCATATACGCAGGATCATGCTAGTACCACAATTTCCATCCTGCTCGGCCCCATCAAAGAATCCATATATGGTGTCGATGTGCAAAAACCAGCGACCTTTACAAATAGTGGCATTGCAGGAGGGTGTGAGGAGGGTGCTCATGCTTTTCCTAGGTTGAAAGCTCAAAATGCATATGGTTATGAGCGCATAGGATGAAGATGGTGATAATTGCAAATGTAAAGTGGAAGCAGTAACTTCGGCAGCATTGAGACTTGTAAAAAACCATAACAACTGGTTATTGATTGGAGTGATGAACACAATCGGAGCGGCAAGAACCATACCTTTGAAGCGCTTCAGCTGTTCACTGCGAGATCCTAAACCGGCTTATTGTCTGCAAAAATAGGATATCAAGTGCAAAAACAGGGGAACAGGGGTCGAACAATACCTTCAGCCCATAAATACGAAGTTGACGTGTTTTTTTGGCCATGCATTGGATGCATTTGGTAAGTCTATGTGGAGGAGGCGCATTCGAATGGCCGGTTCTCGAGGGGATGTAGAGCTATCATGCTTCTATCTAGGTAATGATATGGTACTGGTTCTAGTACCTAATTCGTAATTGACGTAGGAACATAATTTTTCTTTGGAACGCGCTTAACCAGTTTTGCTTCAATGATGCAGCAGTGATAAAGATGGTCAAGAGAAAATCCATGCAATTGCTTTGTTGGATCTCTGAAGATCGAGGTGCATGGCACTAATATTACTAATAGAAGGTAGACAACTTACAAAAATTACACTTCATTACCAAATTTGCAATTTTCCATGACACAATTAAGAATGACTTATTCATATTCTTTTAACTAGTCATTTTTTTATGCCGTGACTAAATTAGTCGTTTATTTTAGTCATTTTTAACTCTGTCACTTATTATCTAGTCATATTTGTTAACTGGTGACTAAATTAGTCGTTAATTTTAGTCGTTTATAGTTGGGTCAATCAAAATTGCTCATATTTAGTAGTAAATCACTTGGAAAACCTGTGGTGACTAGAATTTTTAGTCACCTAGTAGCTAATTCCTCATTTTGTACTAGTGAATTCATCTCAAATCATTTATTCAATTATTTCTTGATGGATGAAATTTATCTTTTATTGTTCCATATAAACAACATATTATCGTAATGCACTACAATATAAACATTATATCTTTGAAATTTCTAAAAAATAGTGGCATCATTAGGATTAAAGAGGTTGAAATTCAATTCAAGAAGATAGCAGTATAATTTTGCATACCATGCATGAGGTTCATGTTTCATACCATAAAAATATTTGATGAGATTACATACCTTATGTTCCTATACCTTCACAATAGGACCTTGCAAATGTGACATAAATACATTCTCTTCCAAATTTTCATTTAGGAAATAAATATTCACAACCATTTAATTAAATTTTCATCTATTGTTTTGGAGCTAAAGACAATAGAGCATGGATGGTATCCTATTTTACCGTGGGGAAAAAAATATACTCATACAAAACCCTTTTCCATGACCCTCACCTAATTACTTTTAAGGGATAATCTTATTTGTACTTGTTCTTATATACCCATTTGTAACCAATTGGTTTGGTTACAAATGTAGGGTTCACCAACTTCCTTGTCCCGCTCTTCATGAGGACATTATACTCATCATGTATGGATTCATTTCCCTCATGGTGAAAAGTATATTTCTTAGAGAAATTTGGTTCAAGGTTAGAAGATATTTTCAATTGAATCACATGAAACATCAATATCATATGCATCACCTTCGTATTCTTATCTGGTTAAAGTTTTGGTTCTTGCATTTCCAAGGTCATAAGTATGAATACTCTTAATTGTATTTATGAAAATTTGGAACTTTCTATGAGGGATTGGTTTTCTTAATTTTTGGTGCTTCATTATATTCAGTATTGAATATTCCAACCTTCTCAATCACATAATCCTATTGAAAATACTATTTTGGTGAAGTGGAAAGAAATTATTAATTGGTGCAGGGGAAACATTCTTGTTACAAAAGGAGATTTCAAATATTGATCCAATATAGGGACCCCCCCTTCAATATGTGGAATATCATTGTCAAAATCATTATATATATTTAAATCAAAAAATATTTCAAGACGATTAACTTTCCTCTGTAGAGAGTTGTCATTATTCTTCATCTAAAAAAATAGTCACATTTTAGAATTAATAAAGAAATTATTTACCTCTTCATTGAAGTGATATTCCTTGATGGTACTTGAGTAGTGCAAAATATATCATTTTTTATTCCTTACATCAAGTTTTTTTTTGCGTTCCTTATGAAATAAGGCATAATAATTGAACCAAAGAATTTGAAATTCCTCACCAAAGGAATGCATAATAATTCATTTCATATGGATTGTTATTGGAAATAACATGACATGGACTTATGTTTCTCAAATAGACTAGACACAAAATTGGATCACCCCAAAACATCAATTTCACATTCTTAAAAGATAACATGGAGTGTACCATATTCAAGAGTTTCGTATTCATGATTTTCTCTACATCATTTTGTTGATGACTATATCGAATACTCATATGGACCATAATCCCATGTTGATGAAGATAGATTTCAAATTCACTATGTGTATATTCTTGTCCATTATCATTATGAAGAGTTCCCGTGTGAGATTGTGCTTCATTTTAAATCCATATGTGAAAATTTTTAAATGTTCCAAATTCATTGGATTTTACTTGTATTAAATAATCCAAACACATCATGGTGTAAATATTTATCACAATTTGTAAAAGAACATGACATGCGACCACACAAGTTAGAGTGTATAAAGTCTAATTTTCTACATGATTTGGAATTTTTAGTCATGGAAAGGTCACTTACTTTGTTTTCAAATGATACAAGAATCACATTAATTCAATCTCATTTAAATGGTGATAAATATTGAAACACCATTCTTCTTGAACATTATAATACTATCATAATTGATATGTCCATATGTATCATGCCAGAAGAGACTAGATGACAAAGTTTCTTCTTTATGTTAACAATGTTATGCAACATTTGAGCACTTATACATGTCCATTTAAACGTTAATTCTCTCTCATTTTCTTATCTAGTCACGAAGACTTGGGTGTACAAGAATATTTTACTGTCTCAACTTTCCAATCAAATATTTGGATGGAATGGCCTTTCTTTAACTATGAACTATAGAGAACATTCGATAACATAAACTTAGTAAATCTAGGTTTTTTAAGCATGATGGTGCCAATTCCTTTAATATTGAAGCTAGAATTATCTACAAATCACACTATACCATATACATTGTCATTTAAATATTGAAATATATCTTTTAAAATTCATATGGAAAGTAGTATTAGTGAAAAGTAGTAAAGTATCCCTTCAAAATGCAAATAATGTATTCAATGAAAATCAATTTATACAAACATTACAATGTGCAACTATGAAATTATTATATTGATTATATTTATTCATTTCAACAATTTTACCTCTTTCTTTTTTCTTCTATTTCTTATATATGATCTTCTCAGGTGGAATTTTGCATGTCTTTTCATTATGTCCCTTATTACGAGAACAGATACATTGATAATTAGATCTCTCTCCATGGATATTTTTACCCCCTTCATATGAAATTAGTTATTCCTCATCCTCTTTTGATTCCATCTCCTCTAAGAGAATTAATTAGTTGTTCTTTCCTTTCTAATCAAGGAGTATAGTCTTACTACAAGGTTTAATTGTATTCTTTGCAAATGATTTCTCTCAATTTGTAATTTTATCCATTAGAGTTTCAAATATTGGTAAAAAAATTGTTAGATAAATAATACACCTTAGTACCATGTTCATATACCCTAGGCACATTGCATTTGTTTCCATGCAATGTTATATGGTCTTGACTTAGGGATACTGAGCATGTACTGATTCTTGAGGCGCTCATGGTTGATCATTCTGCAGAATTGTGGCACTCTAGGTTTATCATTTTGATAACCTAGGAACCCACATTGATTATAGTCAACCAACATGTGTTCCCCCATCCCTAGTTTCAGGGATTTTTTTTTACTTGGGGCACTAGAGCATGATTTAGGTGTTTTTTAGCCTTCATTGGGCAGTTATTTCATCCTTGGGAAAATAAAAATCACCCATGTGCTAACCCAAACGTATAATACCTCCATTTATGTTTTAAAATTCCTTACATATTCTCACCCATGCATTCATGACCTTGTGGGATGATTAGGAGGCTCATTGGTCCACCTAGGGGGGTTTGAGGGTCAAATCTTAAGCTGACACTTGTATGCATACAGATGGCCTTAAAAGACTCAATATTTTTCCCTATTGTAATATATATCTGATCTCGACATAGATACATGTTGTACAGTCATAAAAATATCTCTTATTGACCTCATGTGTGTATGCAATTTTCATTATTTGAGTTATTTTTTGCATATTTTGTGAACAATATCAAATTGTGAGAGTTTACTAGGATCCTAGATCAAACTATGAATCAATTATCACATGGTATCATATCTATTTGGATATTCAAATGAAATCCACAGTGTTTGAGTTTTTGTTTGAGGGATTTTCCAGATATATTCGAGTGTTTGTATTGCAGGTATAACCAACAATTTGTCACCAATAGCTCAAGAAGAAATGGAGAAGACACATGGTTTTTGACACCATTCAAAAATTTCGAATGGAATCATAAAATAGTGATCCAACTGAGTTTGAAAGGCCTGTATAGGGTCACCATGGGTATATAGGTCAGACAAAACTATGTTGTTGAGAAATGAAAGTTCTTCAACAGGCTTGATGAATTGTTCGGAATGCGTTGTCTGAAAATTTTGAGAGAATTACTCTTTAATGTAGACAATCGATCAAATCCCAACTAAGTATGGTTCAAAATTGAGGCATTGTTTAGGAAGAGTAATGAAATGATAGGTAACCGGCTTGAAAATGAGCTCATATCATTAAGTCTGGCTTATTTTGAGACAATGTGGGACTTATTCACCAAGTTCAAGTCATTGGTGCTTCATGGGAAGCAATGTGGCATAGATAATAAGGATGATCGGCTCATATTGTCCATACTTTCTAAGCTAAGCCGAGAGTAATCTATTTTTGTAACCACATTTGACTTTAGCAAGCTCACAACTCAAAACTACCAGATGCCATCACTCAAGAGAAAGACAAGATAGTGCAGATGGGAACCATAAAATCTAGTAAATATCAAGCTATTTATGCAAGAGTTTCGAATCCATCCAAAGGGAAAATAAATCTAAGGATTCGACGTAGAAGGAAAAAAAGAAACAAGAAAGACCCAAATCTTCATATGGGGGTTCGAATCATCGCAAGGGTAAGGAAACGGAGTAGGATAAGAAGAAAAAATGTACCTACTTCCACAAGGGATGGAATATAGAGAGTGCATGTACAAATAATACCATATACATGATGGCACAACTGCATGAGAACAAAATCTTACTGCTTAAGGACGCAAGGAAGAACGATGGAGGTTTAGGCTTAGACATCTGTAAGGAAAGGTGCCATGAATTGGTAGGTGGTTCTTCAGAATATTATTCATTCATAATAGATTTGGGAGATTTAAGGCACATGGCATCTGTAATATATTTCTTCTCATCCATGTATTCTGAAAGTGGTCCAATTGTTCAAATGGGTGATGATTCAGAGATCCAAGACAAAGGGATTGTCAGGATCGATCTTGATGATGGGTATTTTAACAACGTTTGATGTGTACATGAATTGGCATCTAATATACTCTCAATGTACCAAATGAGTCACAATGGTGAAACCAGGAGAGTAATATTTACTCTAGACATAGTGGAGATAGTTGAAATCTCTACCAACAAGTTGGTGGCATTGAGGTTTGTTGATCATCAATATAGAATGTATAAGTTCTCTCATTTCCTTCCCTACTCAAAAGTGAATGTGCTCCTAACTCATGCCAATGAGACAAGAATTTTTTGACATTATAGGTTCTTCCATATAAACTACATATACCTATAGGAATTGAGCAAAGAAGACATGGTGGAATGGATTCCTTCTATCAATATCTCCAATGGCACATGTATTGGATGTGTGGTGGGACATCATTCAAAATACAACTATGATAAAGGGAAAGTAAGCATATTTGTCCAATCACTTGGCTTATTTCATTCAGATCTTATTGGGCCTCTTCCCATGCGCTCATATGGAGGATCAAGGTATGTGTCTAACTTCATAGATTATATCTCAAGGTGTTGTTGGGATTACTTTGTCAACCTAAAATTTGAATTCTTTGAGACTCTCAAGGTTTGGAAAGACCTGGTTTAGAATGTTTGTGGGAACAAGATCAAGGTCCTTAGGAATAAAACTAGCAAGGAGTATGTGAAAAAAATTTACAACAACTCTGTGAAGAATGTTCCATCCAAATGCAACATTCGGTCCCCTACTCACCACAACAAAATGGTGTGGTAGAGCGCAAGAACAGGGATCTCAAGGATATGGAAAGCTATGTGATTGAAGCAAAGGATTTGAATCCTAAGCTATGGCATGAATCCATTAATTGTGCTGCATATGTTCAAAACATATCCCCTCACAAATTACTGGATGGAAAAACTCCATATGAAGCTTGGGTTTGTCACAAGCCAAATATTTCTCATTTGAGGATCTTTGGCTCAAAGTCTTAGGATAGGATTCCTATAGAGAAGAGAAATTCCTTGCAACCTCAAAGAAACGATTCCATCATGGTTGGATTCTTATATTTTTATCAATTAGACAGTATTATCTTAGGATATTATCTCAGAGAATAACATGCACAAAAATCAATCACAAGAGACAATAGAGACAAATATTTTCCTCAGGCAAATTGTTGATGTATTTGTAACTTCATAATGTATTCATGTGTATATTTTATGTATTGTACCTTGATGTTTATTCTGGGAATTATTTGTAATGTAATTGAGTCATGTCATTCCCCGATGTTCCTATCGGGAGATTTAATAATGTAAACAGGTCATGTAAAGTCATAGAGGGTAACCCTTCCTATTGGTCAATGGTTAAAGTCCCTATAGTTGTGGGGCCCTAGGGTTATTAGACTCTCCTAGATAATTTGGCCCTATTTAGTTATTTTCAAGTCGAGAATTAGTATAAATAGAGAGTGAGTCTCTCTATTTATCACACATTCACTGACACTCAGTTGTAGCGAATAACTGAGAGAGAAGAAGTAGCTAGGACAAGAGAGAGAGATACTACTGTTGTCGAGAGATCATCTTACTTATTTGGGGTTTTAATTTTGGTGCTGATTCTATCTCTGAGGATGTTGTGGGGTTTTCTCCTTTATGGTTTCCCCGAGGAAAATCCTTGTATCTATTGTCTCTTGTGTTTGATTGTTGTGCTTGTTATTGTGTCAGTTAAAGATCCTAAGATAATGCTAGCTTGAATGATAAAAATCTTGTTGATGTATTTGTAACTTCAGAATGTATTCACTTGTATATTTTATGTACTTTACCCAGATGTTTATTCTGTGAAGTATCTGTAATGTATTTGAGTCATGTCATGCCTCAATGTTCCTATCGGGAGATTCAATAATGTAAACAAGTCATGTCAACTCATTGTGGGTAACCCTCCTATTGTTCAAGGGTTAAAGTCCCCACAATTCTAGGGCCCTAGGGTTATTAGACTCTCCTAGAGAAGTCGATCAAAGTGAGTTATTTTCAACTCAGGAATTAGTATAAATCAAGAGTGAGCCTCTCTATTTATCACACACTCACTCACACTCATTTGTAGCGCATAGCAGAGAGAGAATAAGTTGCTAGGGCTAGAACAAAAGAGGCTACTGCTGTCGGGATATCATCTTATTGTTTTGGGGTTTTACTTTTGGTGTTGATTCTATCTTTGAGGAAGTTGCAAGGTTTTCTCCATTTATGGTTTCCTTGAGGAAAAACATTATGTTCATTGTCTCTTGTGTTTGATTCTCGTGCTTCTTATTCTCTGAGTTAAAGCTACTAATATAATGCTAGCTTAAATGATAAAAATATAACATGGTATCAGAGGTAACCTGAGAAGAAGT
>LPNX011090961.1:53378-73213 GCA_001517045.1 Pseudotsuga menziesii | reverse complement strand
TGTCAGGCTCGGGTTGATGTATTTTTTGGTAGCATGATGTTGTTTTTGAAAACTAGGATTGCATCTTAAAGGTCCATCATCTTCTTGCACTGACCCATGAACTAGTACAGAAAAAACAATGCAGAAAACGACAACATAGATTTGACCTCAACCAAGAAGACCTAATACTATTTAAAAATTGGATGTACATTCCAAATTCAACAAATTTGAAACCCTTAATTATGGATGAGTACCATAAGAAGCCTTATTCAAGCCGCCCATGTTATTGGAAAATAATAACAACATTAAAAAAGAGTATTTTTGGCCAAAAATGAAATCTGATAAAACATAATATCTAGCAAAATGATTGGAATTTCAATAGGTTAAGGTGAAACATAAACACCCAGTGGGGTTGTTACACCCTTTACCCATTATGGAATGGAAATAGGAGGTAATATCTATGGATTTTTTTATAGGGATCCCCAAATCTAGGAGGCAGTATGATGCAATAATGGTTGTGGTTAATAAATTAAGTAAATAAAAATATTTTCTTCATGTCAAGTCTACTTTTAAAGCAATTAATATAGCATAATTATTCGTGCGAGAAATTTGCAGGTTATATGGTATTCCAAAAACAATGATTTATGACATGGATGCAAAGTTCACTTCCAATTTTTGGAAGGCCTTGTTTGAAGGATTGGATACATAGATTAGTTTCAATACAACTTACCATCCACAAAATAATGGACATGAAACAAAAGGGAAAATAAAATATTGGAGGACATGCTACGCATGTATGTTGCGAACCAATCTACTAAGTGGGAGGACTATATCCACTTAGTGGAATTTTCTTACAACAATGGATATCATAAATCATCGTTGATGAGCCCCTTCAAAATATTGTATGGTTAAACAAGTACCACTCTAGTAAGCTAAGATAGCCCAATAGACAGATTGATTTTAGAAATATGCTTCAGGAAATGGAACAAGTGGTGCAAAGAGATATAGAACTTGAAGGTAGTTCAAAATAGGAAAAAGAGTTATGCAGATCGACAACAGACTCAAAAAGAGTTCAATGTGGGTGACCATATTTACCTAAAAATTAAAGCAAAGAAGATCTCATTAAAGTCAGGGAACCACTCCAAACTTGAACCCAAATTTTGTGGGCCATTTCAAGTGTTAGCAAGGTTCAATCCAATGACCTATCAACTTGTAGTACCACCTAGAATGAAATTTCATAATGTTTTTCATGTATCTTTGTTAAATAAATATGTTCATGATGCTTCTCACGTTATTGGTTGGAATGTGATACAAGTAGAATTGTAGGATGAGTTCCAGGCGAAACCTTCTTTCATTCTCGACAAGAAAGAGAAATTGCTCTGAAATAGAGCCATTGCTCAAGTAACAGTGCAGTGGGAGCCCTATAGCCTTGGGGAGGCCACTTGGGTGATGGAGGATGCAATGAGATAGGCATATCCATCTCTATTTTGGATCTTAGATAAGATCTAGATTGAACGCTTAGGAGAGTGTTGAGCTTTAAGGAGGGGATAAATTAATGTCCCCCATGTTTCTATTTTATTTTTACTAAAGTTGAAATTTGAATTTGGAGGATAAGTGGAAAATATGTTATTATTATTTTAAAATTGTGTAAGTTAACAGCATGCCATTTTGCCTCATGGGAAGGAAAATGTAAAAGACAATGTTGAGCATTATTAATAGTATGTCGCATAGTCGGAATGGTAATGTTAGAACTGGATAAATCATGACCCCATAGGTGGGGAACATAGACTAGTTTCTCAAGAGATGAGAATGACAAATGTTAAGAGACGGTTTTGAGGAACATCCCCCCAAAATATAGGAGGGTGTCCAAGGCCAACCAATTCCCAAGGAGGAAAATTTGGGCCTTGAGGAATAACTAGGAAAATAATTATTTATATGCATATGTGTGAGGGAAATATGCTACCTAGTATGCATGGGAACTTGTTGTGTAAGCACCTTTGATGTGTTAAGCATTTTCCTTAAGTTGTGAGCTTTGTTTAGTTAAGCAAGAGTTGGTTCTAGTTGAGTGAGAAATAGATTTTGGCCTGGAAAGAGATTTGTTGCAATTGAGAGTAGGGTATTATCCCCTATGGTGTCATGGTTTATGGTAGGGAGTGATTTTTTAGCAAGACGATTAGTTGTTCAGTAATCTACGATTGGGTGGAATGTGGTCATTCCAACTGTGTTTTCTACAACAAGGTTGTAGTCTAGATATGTTTTAGGAAATATGTTTACTTTCTATCATTTTACTCATTTGAAGGTAGCTATTGTATTCCTAATTTATACTCTCTCTTTCGCTTTTATTTTTACTATTTTGTTTAAATTACTTATATGTTGGAAATCATGCATATTAATAGAAGACTATATAACTTCTTGTCCTAGTAAATATTTCAAGTTAAATAGCATAAAGTAGCGATAAGGAATTATCTATATTCTTTTGTAAATTGCTCTACTCTTATAAATTTGTGGGTCAAAAAGCTTCTATTTCTGTATTGTTTTATTTACATCTCTATGCAGTTATTCATTTTATATGTCCCTGTGGTAGTTCAATTTAAAATATAGTAAATAATATTTTTGCATATATACACAGATAATTCTTGAAATACCTTTACACATTTTATGCTATAATGGTTTGGGGCTAGAGTATCAATACGAGATACCAACTTGTAGGTATCAATACTATTCGAACAAACATTTAGGAATATATATAAGGAAATATGCAAGTATATAAACAATATTATCGCACTTAGGCCATAGGTAGGAAAGAGATTCCAAATTTATATAACCATACTACCAATCAAATAAATCGAAGTAAAAGTAATGCAAAACCTCTCGACATGCCCAATATTTACATATTTATATAAACCCTTGCACAGTTGGGTTAACCAAAAACTTAGGAATTGAAATAACCAAAACTAAAGTTTATCATGTCTCTCGACCTCAACCAAATGGGAAATGAATTTATATATAAGCCTTATTAGTCCTTGTCGTAGGGATACCAAGGACTATATTAATCGAATTGCCACCGTTTCAAATAATCTACACGAATACCGAAACATATTTTAAAACTTTAACCTAAGTTTTATATTTAAAATATCAAATAAATTATTTATTCAACCAATCAATGTAAACAACCTCTTTTATCCACCAATGAGTCCATTCCTCCTCTTATTTGGCCTCAAATCGAGGCAAACTGTCGCTTATGGAGGTTAGAGTATAGGTTAAGTGTTTGATTGTTGAATACTTTTTTAAGAAACAAGTAATCCTATGAATTATTCTAGCATTACCTCTAACATTAAATGTTATAATCTACAATGCTTTTTATGGATTAAAATGATACTTTATGTTGGTTTGCGCACTGCCTTCCCAACCAACATGGCTCTCATTCAGATGTTCTCACAGATGTTAAGACTTGCATGCATCAATTGTTCTAGTTCATAGATGTTAAGACTAGCATGCAACAATTGTTCTAGTTCAAAGTTGTTGTTGTTAAAAGGTGAAGACACGAGGACATGGGGTTGAAGCCAAGTATCCATAGAAGCTATCAAATTTTGAAGTCCAAGTCTCCCGAGAAGCTATCTTCAAGCTCATGGTATAAATCAAGCATCATACAGAACATACCAAAACTTATTATTATGTTGCAGAAATGGACATATGTGGCTGCATTGCTTTCTTCACAAGATTACTTGTTCTTGAAAAACATTCTTCACAAAGTCACTCATCTATCGTTTACTGGTCGATGATTCCACCTTGTAGATATGTGGCTACATAACTTTTCTTTATTCATAATATTGCTTGTGATCTATCCCTGCAAACATGTGCTTGAATACGAGTAAGACTTCCATGCAGCTCAATAACCATTTCAATTTCTGCAAAGGTATTTGGTATTTATCTATGCAAAAATACAAAACATATCTATTTGTATAATATCATAGTTATATTTCACTTTTGGAGGAGCAAATCACCTTACCTGCCACTTCACCAATATGCTATCCAACTGCTTGTTAGCCCAACCTTTCTATACAAACATCCTCTTGACAATAGATTTCAAATGATATTCCAAGATAGATCTTCATCATTTCTTGAATATCCTATCATCATAAAAGCCGAACAACAGGAATATCCTATCATCCTAAAAACCGAACAACGGGATATAAGTCCCTCATTTTGGTTGGTAACTTTAGTCAGGAGGGGACCATTTGCAGTGCTTGTAGCTTCCTTAGGTTCCTCAGCTCTAGCCACTTATCCCTCACCATCGGTATTTTACAATAATGAAATCAAAAGTAGATTTACCCCTCACCACCGATACTTTACAATAATCAAATCCAGATTGGATTTTCAATAATCTTCTTGAAGCCTTGTGAAATATAAAAAATCCAGTGTTTCATCTTCTCCAAAGAAATACAAAAAATCTAGTCTTTCAGCTTCTCCAAATAAATATAAAAAATTAGACCTCTACAAACTAACTAGTTTCCAATCACTTTATATAGAACTTGTGAAGAATGCGTAAAGGCGAAGGAACTAACCATTCAAAGGACTGTTATTTAAAGAATGTTCCAACATTTAATAGAATTCGCTATATAACTTTGTCTTCAAAGCCTTTGTCGATCCACCAGTATGAAAATTTGAAGACCTTGCCTTCTCTGAAAAGAAGGGCAAGATACTTGAGTTTATGCTTGAATTAGAGAGCTACAATTCCTAACAATGACTTGTGTACTTTTTGAGGATATTAAACACTTTCCTTTTATGAGTATATCCTTCTTAGAAAGATTAGTCTCTAGGGAGTTATTTCTAAGTATTTGAAGGTTATTGCATAAGTATTTAAAATTTTGTTCAAACATACAGCATGAGAATAGACACAGTTTGGATTTTGCGGAGACAATTGAAGCTTTGACTCCCAGGAGTTGCTCTTTCTTGGGAGCGTAGTTCCCTCTCCTTGGTGCACAGGTAGTTTCCACCGATATTTTTACTTGTGCTCATTAGAGGAAATTTGAGGTCTAAAATGGGCCTCCTAAGGAAAATGATAAAATAATAAAATAATAGTTATTAATTTTTGAGGAAGAATGAAAAAAACTACTTTTTTGTTCGTATTTTTGACATATCTCCTCGTGTTTTTACTCAAATTCCAAGCGAGAGAGCTCGTTGGATGCAGAATTTAATTTCACATCCAATGAGTACCCACACTTCATGCTTTTGACGGACCCCACTACCCCAAAAATAAGAAATGCTTGAAAAAATGTGATGATGACATCATCATCACATTTTTTCAAGTATTTCTTATTTTTGGGGTAGCGGGGTTCGTCAAAATTTTGCACTGTGGGTACTCGTTGGATGCAAAATTAAATTCCACATCCAAAAAGCTCTCCCGCCTTAAATTTGAGTAAAAACACAGGGAGATATGTAAAAAATAATGACAAAAAAGTAGTTTTTTTTATGACAAATATGTCAATTCAACCATTATGGTTGACTCATTTTATTGAAATTCTATTGGTTCTTGAATTCCAACTCACAAAATTTATTGTTGGCGTGTTTTCTTATAAGACCCATTTTAGACCCCAAATTTCCTCTAATGAGTGCGTATCACTGCCTTCTTGTGCACTCTCGTGCTTGGTGTGAAGTTATTCCCTGCGAATGCTTTCAATAGGGGAATTGGAAATCTGTTGCTTTAATCTAAGCGCGTAGTGAAGGCTTGAGATTTAGCTCACCTTTAGCCAAGTTCTTGATGATTAACCCTTTAATTCAATAGTTGAAGGGCCCTTCGTTCATGGTACAAACACCATATGTTTCACATCGTGAACCACTTCTCCAGAAAATACATTGGTTGTGATGTATGCAATGAATGTGACTTGATAAGAGCACCTCCATGGCATGCAACGACCATTTGTTAGAGGAATAAATAACTTTTAGTATTATGACAGCGTAACAAAATATCTCCAGTAGGCTTGTTATGCGGATCTTTATGCTAAAAAAAATCACATACCTTTAGATATAAACAATATGTTCTTAGCATTGTGGTTGCAAAAAAATTTAAAGTGTTATTTAGCATAACAACTTTAAAAACTATGTATTAACTATGTCGGATTGGTCGAGCGTCGTATAATATACATTTTGGTGCCTTCTAATCTATATATATCTTAATCCAATTTACAAATCAAATAAATGTTTAAACTTTTTACATTCTAATCGATTTCATAAATTCACGAAAAATCTCAAGGCATGTTGGGTTCCACCGTTTTCAATCCAGACTCATGACTCGAATGCATATCTAGTAATGGATTCTTCAATAGTATTTTGTTTAAATATTATGTGGGAAACTGAGATATAACATGCGGCGAGGCTCTTGCTGGACCATTTTAAAAGTTTTCAATTGAAACCGGCGGTATTAGCACAATGTTTTTAGCGTGTAACATCCACTAAAACGAAGCCGCCAATATAGAATAAGAAAATCAGTGACAATATGTACATAGAAGGTTGTGTTGTATTGGACATTGTTTTGGATCTAATATAAGTTGTATAATTAATTCAAAATATGTAAGTTTCCAGATGAATACAGTTGTAGGAACTCTCTACCACGATCATTTGGTGCTTCATCCCTATTATTCACATATGGAAAACACAAGCATCCGGGTCAAGTGGGAACCACCTATTATAGTAGTGGTGTCAGTTCAAAAATCAGCATCCTCGCTGGTTCCATATACTATAGATTCAGACCGAGATACAGTAAATCCTCCAGTTTTATATCTAGCAGCAGATCCAGAAGTCGATCGAGCAAAATGTAATTATCTTAAAGCAGCACTACGCTATATATGTATATATATTCTAATTTGATTCAAGTTATACGATTTATGTTTCTATTAATTTCATAAATTCAAGCTATATATATATGATTTAAACTATATATATTATAATCCAATTAACAAATTCTTAAACTATATATATTATAATCCAATTAACAAATTCAATGTAGAATCATTAAACAATTTATATTCCCATTAAAGTTCACTTTTTCAGGCACACATATCTAAATTCTAAACTCGGTTTTACAACTCAAATATAAACAACAACCGACATCTAAATTAACTCTCACTTATTCTTGATTGAACGAATTATCATATAGGTATCATATGTATACAAAGGCAATGTCATCACAATATCGATCCTTTCATCACAAGGCTCAGTAATCATGATACCTTTCTTCAAGTACAATATCGATCATTTCATCACAAGGTTCGGTACTCAAGAGTTAATTAACTAGCTATTTAAATTCTGATAATTACCATGCATTCTATCAATAAAAAAATGTGTCTTGTGGCGATGCCACGATATAAGAATGCAAGCTTATCAATCTGCTTTGTCTGTTTTCCACCCGTTCTGAGCATGTCTCTCATTAACATGTGCTGGGAGAAGGTAAAACTAAACCTAATTATGACACAAAAAAAATTAATGCAATTTCCACTGGACTTAACATTGCCTTGGACACCAATAAGGAAACCCTCCATTTAGGAACACCAAAAACTTGTTTTGTGACTATGATCCAGCGTTGAACAATATGGAGATTATATTACTCATGCAACTATGATATTATATTACAATACAGATGCACATTTTATCAATATCAAAAGGCAGGGACTTGCTGCCTTTAGCATCCCACCTTGTTAAACAAACTTTGTTTCAAATACACCAAGTGCAAGGGCCAAAACCATATACCAAGCAAGTCTAGGTGTGGTGAAAACCTATCACCGAGCTCTCTAGGTGTGTGAAAACTTTATTGCGTAGTAGATATATCACCTCATGGGACCATACGTGGGCTATAATGTTGGCATCGCAACTTAGTGCTTAGGTTTGGAACTTATAAGAACATCAATTTCATATAGTTAGGATTTTAAGGAAGGTTTATATATATAGGAGTTGAGAGGTATAGCTAAAGTTATCACCAAGGGCCAACAAACCATAATAATACATATGTTGTGGATATGGAAATACAAAGTGAGTATGAAGAAAATGTGTTTATACACATGATAATTAGTCTAGGTTGAATAATGGAGGAAGACCCCAAAACGGTTCAGTCATCCAGGAAGCTTTGTCACATTAAATTTTGTTGTCAACCAAAAGGTAAGAAATTATTTGGATGGTTGGATAGATAGGGACACGTTGCTAATAATATTAATGATAAGTGAAATAACCTTTAGTGAGACAAACATTGACGCTACAAAGTACAACAATAAAAAAAAAAGATTAATTAAGTAAATATGGGTATGTTACAATGCTAGATGGCTATCATTTCTTCCTTGTAGGTAAACTTGTTTATATCCCTATTACCATCATTTCTTCCTTGTAGGTAAAATTGTTCATATCCCTATTACCCCACTTCTTATTAGGGAATGTTAAGGATCATCCATATTGCATTAAGATTTCACCAAACCCTTTTATGGAAGCATCATATTGCAATATAAAGATCTTAGTAAAATAAGGCATGGCTAAGAATGGAGTTGTGCACTTGACATGCTTTAAAATTTAAAATGATTTTGATGTTGATTTGTTCCATGTGAAGGAACAATAATCATGGCATGCACCCATTCCCTTATTGCTTTCAAACCATGATCATTGGGTATGAATATGGGATAGTGTTAGGAAAATTGATTCCCACCTCTAGTAGCTCCTGAGAAATCCTTCCATTTTTATTCTTTTATGTAAATGAGTGGCTATACAAGCGTACATTTCGTGGTTGACTACCTAGAATCATGGGTTTATCATCATCATGATTTCCTCTATATGGTGGTAAACCCTTTGGTGTCTCAAAAACCTGTTGATGTTTGTCCCAAACATTTTGCACATATTTTGTGAGTATGGATTTCTAATGTGGTGTTTTAGGGAAGTGAGCAATAATTCTAGAGTGTATTTTCTTCAATATTTTTTCCATCCAATGAGAACTTATGATTTTATGGTAGCTTATCTAGAGCCCTTTGAGTGTGTGAGTATGAGAGTCCCGAGTAAAGTTCAAGTATAATTCCTTAAGTCCCTAGTAAGTGGCCTTAAGGTGAGTAGCCATTCCACTCCTAAAAATATATCACAACCACCTATATCTATGGCCAACATATCAATTTTGAGATGATAATCACCCAATTGAGCCCTAACTTTCTCATAGCTCCCCCCACATTTCATCATTCCTTCATTGGCATCATAATTTGAAAATTAGGCACTGGGTGGAAATAATAGTGTATTTATTCATCCATACATCAGTGACTAAATTGTGGGTGTTTCCATAGTCAACCAAGACTACCACTTTGTGGTGATTGATGTAACCTAAAATTTTCAAGATTTACGGGGCTAAAATACTAAACAATGTATGAAGAATGATGAGTGGTTCTTATTGATAAACTTTAGTTTCCACTTCTTCTTGTATGGTATAAGTTCAGTCATCATTCTCCAACTTAGTGCTATCTTCCATAATGATGTCTTTCTAATGGATATGAGTAGTCACTTCAATTTGAAATAACGTTTGCTCTTTGCATTTATGACCTAAAGCATACTTTTCATCACAGTTATGAAAAAGTCCTGATCTTTGTCAATCTTTCGTTTCAATTGGAGACAATCTTTGTACTTTCAATGGAGGAGAAGCAATTTTGCTTGAGGAATTAACCTCTATAAGGTGTGAATAGGGATTTAAATATGGTTTTTTGGTTTGTGTGTTGATCATTGTCTCCACTTTAGATCCCTCTGAGATGCCTCCAACTAAGTAGAAATATGTTGCATTATGACTTGTGCTCAAATCATCTACTTGAGGCCACTATTGAAACATTCTTTATAGAAAGAATCTGTTAAGTTCTTTGTACAAAGGGCTAATTGTTCAAAGGATGAGATATAGTGTGCAAATACGCCTACTTGGTGTAACTTGGTAAGCATCCCCAAACTATGAGGATCTCACTTCTAACACTCATATAAATATTTAACAAATAGAATCATAGGAATATAGAACCCATACAAGGATTTATTATGCCACTCCCACCATTTCCATCATTATGGATCCAAATACAAGAACCCCACCCTAAGTTTCATCGTGTCATGAATAATACCATGAAGGGTTAAGTGATTTTCCATTTGAGTAACAATTGTGATGGTTTAGAACCATCAAGCTTGTTTAGGTCTATTTTAAGAAAATGGTTCCATGTGTCACTATCCATGAAGGGCAGTTTATCTCTATGAGAAACCGAAGGGGTTGTCGGTGGCTAGAGAGTCCCAAGTGAGAAGTTTATTTTTTGTGTGGATAATTTTGTTGTGCATTCCTATGGTATTTTGATTGTAATCCATTAATTTTCAAATGTGTAAACTTATCATCCAATATCTTTTCAAAGCAATCTATTTTTTTCTCCAACTGCTTATCCTAGTTATGATCCCAACTATTGATGGTATCTTGAGGGTGCTTAAATTCGCTATTAAGATTTGTGGATTGAAATTACAGGTTGTCTAACATGTTGGTAGTAGAGTAGGTGGTCATATTGTTCAGGGTATTGGTGTGAGGTATTTTAAATGGATCCACCATGGGTGGCATCAGTCAAGTCCTCAAGATAAGGGAGTGTCAGGCACTATAGCTCTCTAATATACATATGGGGTTCAATGATAATAATAGAACCAATGTAGTAAGGCACTAAATAAGGAGGCCCAATCATGCCCTTAGTCATACTACTCAACTTGTCATGTACCCATACACGAATTATCATGCAGAATTAATTGTTTTCTTAAAGAACCATGGTTCTTCTTTCAAAACATAGGGAACGATCATGAAGATACTCTTCAACATTCATACTTAGGCTCAAGAACCACTGTAACAATCATTTCTCCCTTCACATATCCATTCTATGATCGAAAATTCCTATTCCGCACTCAACCTGTCCTTTTCGCACTCCGCCTTCCACATTCCTCTTTCCACCTTCCACTGCAAAATTAGGAATTGAAAACATAGCGTGCGACAGAGTCATTCAAACCATGTTCTGCCTTCCTCCCTTCTACTTTTCTCCTTCGGAACTTGGAAATCGGAAACATAAATTTTGCGGAATACTTTATCCATGTTTCCGCCTTCTGCATTCTGCCTTTCCACACTCCAGTGCAGAACTCGGGAATAAAAAAAACTAACACAAAACAAAATCCTTTATCCATGGTTCTACATTCCTCCTTTTGGCCCTCCAGTGCGGAACTCGGGAATCATAAAGCTAACTTCTTACCTTAATCTTTTTCCCATTTTCCACCTCCCGCCTTCCTCCTTCCGCAAGAGGATCACAGGGTGCGGAAAACACACTTTCTACCTTGAATTCTTGACCCTTTTTCCTCTTGTACTTTCCACCTTCCGTAGGAGGATCTCGAGTGTGGAAAACCAACATTATTTCTTGTCTTTTCTCTTGTTTTCCACCTTCCACCTTTTGTAGATGGATCCCAGAATGTGGAAAACCAACATTCTTCCTTGTTTCAACTTATTTATTCCCATGGAGATGAAGGATTGATATTTGATCCCTAGTGAGTAAATTTACATCTACCATTGAGTTTATTGTCTACTAATTCCCATTAATTTTACTGCCTACTAATTCTTTCAATGGGGGAGGTGCTCAACTATATTAAAAACATAACTATACCATTACAATATTCAACCTAATTGATTGGTTGCAATGATGTCTCTCACAAACAATGTCATAATAATTTATGATTGCACTTGTGTGTGGAATGTTGGCATTGTTGTAGATATTTGTACAAATTTCTACTAAACACAAATGCTCAACAATTTTGACTTTCCCTTAAGACAATAATCAGATGTCTAAATTTCCTTTTAAAAACAAGTAAAACAAAACAAATTATTTATTCCCATGGAGATGAAGGATTGATATTTGATCCCTAGTGAGTAAATCTACATCTACCATTGAGTTTATTGTCTACTAATTCCCATTGATTTCAGTGCCTACTAATTCTTTCAATGGGAGAGGTGATGTACTCCACTTTTTCACAACCAATAAATTCTAAAGTTGGATGAAACTCAAAAATTTTATGTGCATTAGTTTTGAGCATATGGTAGGGATGACATTTTGTTCATATCTTTTTTTTCTTTGAACTAAACTTTTTCTTTCAGGATGTTTATGCAATTGTTATGAATATAATGGAGAAACAAATGTGTACGTTATGGCTATAATTGTAATGCCAACAAACATGGCTATGACAATAAGGATAATAATAAAATTGACAATAATAAGGTTAAAAATAATCCTTTGAGCTTTTTATCAAGATCAATGAACATAATCTACTTTTGTATGTAATAAATAGGTGTTGTGTTGATGCAATATATGAGATTATGATTTGAATGTTCACAAGTGTGCCTCTAACACCCTTAGAAGTTGTCAACCCAAGATTTCAAGCATTGTTGTTTCTAATTGAGGAGTTTCTCTTGTGCTTACAAGTGTGAAACCCATGAGCAAATAACAATTTAGATATGAAATTGTTACCTAGAGAAGAGATAATTCAAGTAGTTATTTATCATATTATTATGTTGTTGCTCTTTCATTTACCTACTTTTTACATAGCCATGTTGAATTTGACAAATTCCTATCTACATAAAGTTAGTAAATTATATAGATTAATTTATATGAATAGAAAATTTAAGATGCCATAACTAATAATAAAATATAACTAATAATAAAATCAAACTAGCTAATCCTTTGGCTATGGTCATAGAGTAGAAGAAATTAAAAAAAATTAAACTTCAAGTCCTCATACTAATATACTTAAAATATCATTCCAACATAAAAATTATAACATGTAATAAAACATAAAATGTGTTTAAGAATTGATATATAATAATAAATGTTATTAATATTTTAAACAATAATAATAATTTAATTTAAAATAATTAACCAAACATTAAATTGGTGTAAAGATCCCTGTCCCATTATATATTTAAACTTACAACTAAAATTTATTTTCTATTATAATAATTCAATTCTAAACTCGATAGTAAAAACAAAATTCAATCAATCAAGAAAGGAACATCAAGGACTTTACGTCTTATGGCAAAAATCTAAACTGAACCCATGAAAATCAAATTTGAAATTGTATCTGCAATTATTTTACCATCACCTCAAATTCAATCATTGCATACGATTGCTAAATTCAACATTTTGACAATGGATGTATTCTGTTTAAAAACCGAGTTCAACAAAACTACGTCTTTTTGCCCACATTTTAATTTTTAATTGATTCATGTGTGCCTTGGTTGCTTGCTCAGTGTGAGCTTTGAACTGTTCACACATTCATGTTATGGTGATACTGGCTACACAAATCAAATACCGTTCCGGGGCATGATTGTAAAATGTTTGTTACACAAATCTAATAGAACAGGGCAATGAGGGCAATGGTCTAACGCAATGATGACCTACTAAATAATTGTAACATATTGACACGAAACAAATAAAACAAAAAGTGAAAAAGAGAGACCATGATTTGTAGAAAAAATAAACAAAACATGAAAAAGAATGACCAGGAATTGAGGAAAACCTGAATAAGTACAATAGTTTACTTGAAATAAAGAAAGGAATGTACAGACCCATTTTTTTTAAAGAGAAAAAATAACTCCCAACATAAATAAAACTAAAGACTCACTCAGCTATTTACAATAGATTGGAATGTTGAACTTGGATTGTTGCCAGCATTGTTACACAGCTATTTACAATATATTAGAATGTTGAACTTTGACTTCTGCCAGCATTGCTGCTCCTGGTATTTGTACTGTTCAGCAATCTTTCATATGATATTTGATTGAAATTTGTAGCTTCCAGAAAAGTGTCTCGAATGCTTTCCAATGTACTCACAATGTCCATCATATTAGGGCTACAATGTCCATCATATTAGGGCGTTCTTTAGGAGATGTTGTGTGCATAACAAACCCATTTTTATGAGTTGACTGAGGCACATCAACTTCTTATCTTCTTTAGTACTAATTGTGTTACTGTTCTTTAGTAGACTCGTATTCACCACATTTTCAAGTCGATTTGGAAAACCAATACTCACCCATATTTTCAAGTCCATTCCTTCTACAAACAAGTTATCTGTGGGCTTCTTTCTGGTGATCATCTCCAACAGCACTATTCCATAGTTATAAACATCACCTTTTGTTGTGACTTGACCTCCTAATCCATATTCTGCATTTTAACCTCAAATAAGTTGTTTTTTCACATTTTTCAATAAAAATAGAAAACTCAAACAAAATTTTATATGCTATATAGTTCAAATTCTACCTGGAGGAATGTAGCCTGTGGATCCTTTGAGTGCATGTGTAGAAGTGAAAGCTAACTCCTCGGAATTTGCAAAGCATATGGTAGCAATGCCAAAGTCTATTAAACATGCTGTGAGATCTTCCCCAAGAAGCACATTGTTGGGTTTTAGATCACAATGAATCACTTGCATGAAACAATGATGATGGAGATATGCCATACCATGTGCAATATCTATTGCTATATTCAACCTCTGAATCAAACTCAATGCACAAGAATTTTCTTCGTCATTAAGATATAGCCACTTTTCTAAAACTTCCATTTGGCATGAAAGGAAATATTAAAGCTTTGACGTCCAAGTCTGAATAAGAGGTTATGATTTTAATCAAATTCCGATGTCCAAGTCTGAATAAGAGGTTATGATTTTAATCAAATTCCGATGTCTCTACTAAAAACTTTGTACTCTCTGTCAAAACTCTTATTTGCAGCTTCATTTTCCAAATTGAGAAGCTTGACAGCAATGATCTTGCCATCATTCATAACATCTTTGTACACTTTCCCAAAACTGCCAACCCCTAACAAACTGGAGTCACTAAATTCATCAGTTGCTGTCATAAGCTCTCTGTATGAAATTCTTTGATACCCCACTTTTAAGGATCCTGCAGCAGCTACTAGTCACCTGTGATTTCGTTTTCACAAGACACCCAAAATATTTAGTTTCCACAAGATACCCAAAAGCAAACACCATACAACAATGGTTGTAACTGCAACCGCAGATATGATAACTCTTTCGAAATGCAAACGACTTTTATGTTCACTTGCAGAGCATGGCGGCAAACTTACCCAACTTCCACACAAAGCAACATTTCCAATAAATGCTGTGGCACCGAGCCTTTTGAAAACTCCACCTTTAGGGACGGCTCCTGATAACTTGTTGAAAGAAAAATTCAAGTGGCTAAGCATTTTGAGTTTTTCTAAAGAGATAGGTATTTCACCTGACAAATTGTTGGAGGAGAAATCCATGACATTAAGATTTTGGAGCTGACCAAGTGAAGCTGGAATAGAACTTTCTAAGATGTTGCTGGAAAGATTAAAATATTCCAATGCTTCACAACTTCCAAGTGCACTTGCAATGCCTCCAGTTAACCGATTTGCACAGAAACATCTATAGCCTGAACCATAATCATCTTGCTTAGTTCTAAAGGCACTGGGCCCTGTAATGAATTGTTTGGAACATTAAAATAAAATGCCAAGTTTGCAAGACCTCCAATTTCTGGAGGTATGAGCCCCCTGAGCCTGTTATATGATAGGTCTAACTGTAGTAACTTTAACATTTCCTTATACTTGCAGTTATATTACCGGATAACTGGTTCTGATTGAGGTTTAGATATACTAACTGCTTGAGGTGGGCATGAGATTCAGGGATCCTTCCAGACAGATTATTTCCCCAACATTTAGGGCCCCTAAGCTTTTAAGCTGCCCGATTTCTGGTGGGATGTTTCCTTCTAAATTGTTGAATCCCACATATAAGCTCTCCAACCTTTGAAGCATCTTAAGTGAAGAAGGGATTTCTCCAGCAAAATGATTGTCCTCTAACGCGAGGAATGTTAAACTAGTTAGGTTTCCAATCTGCCGAGGGATTTCTCCCACTAATTCATTGTCGTTCAAGTGCAGGTCTTTTAGTTTTGCAGAGAGTTGACCAATAGAAAAGGGCAAACGTCCCGTGAGACGATTATAGGATAACACTATTCGTTGCAGGCTGGAACAGTTAATTAGAGCAGTAAGAATGGGCAAGTTCGTGGTGTTGCCGTTAACCAGTTGATTATTATGCAAATTAAGTCTCTAGAGCTGCGTCAACTTACCCAACTCCATGGACACTACTCCGCTGAGCTGGTTTCCCCCAAATGAGATGATTTGAAGCTTCGTACAATTGAAGAGGGAAGGGGGAATGCTGCCATTCAACTGATTACGAAACAGATATAGTTCTGTCAACCAGTGGTTCTTGCTACACAAATCAGCTGGAATGTGTCCAGCTAATTGGTTATCAGATAAAGACAAAGTTTGGAGATTTGTGCAGTTTGCAAAGGAAGAAGGAATTTGTCCTGTGAGACTCTTATTCCAAACACTGAAGTAGCGGAGGAGACTCGGCATACCGGAAGGAGCAGGCCCATGAATGTTGTTCTTTCTTAACGCTATAAAATCCAAAGAAGGCGTGCGCTTGGCACACAATTCCAAGGGAATGTGTCCAGTTAATTGGTTTTGACATAAAGTCAATTGACGGAGATTTGTGCAGTTTGAAAAGGAAGAAGGAATTTGACCTGTCAGACGGTTCTTGCAAACATTGATGAAACGGAGGAGACTCAGCATACCCAGTTCAAAAGGAATTTGCCCATGAAGGTTGTGTTTCTTCAAATTTACTGTATCTAAAGAGGACATGTTTCCCAACCATGAAGGAATTGTGCCCATCAAATTGTTTGATCCTAAGAAAATCATTTGTAAGTTGGTGAGAACACATAGTTCGGGGGGAATGTTTCCTCCCACATTGTTGTTATTTAAAGTCAGATCTCGGAGATTTGTGCAGTTTGAAAAGGAAGAAGGAATTTGCCCTGTAAGATTGTTATTTGAAACATCGAAAATGCTGAGGAGACTTAGCATCCCTAGTTCAAAAGGAACAGGCCCGTGAAGCTTGTTATCATACAAACTTATTGTCTCTAAAGAGGATATGTTTCCCAGGCATGCGGGAATTGTACCCGTCAAATTGTTAAACCCCAACTGAATGATTTGCAAGCTGGGGAGAACACATAGTTCTGGGGGAATGTTTCCTCCCACGTTGTTAAGGGAAATTGAGAAGTCGATTAAGCTTCGACACCCACCCAGCGTGGGTGGAATGGAACCTTCTAGTTGATTATAAGACAGGAGAAGCATTTTTAAGCGAAAGAGGCTTCCCAATTGATAGGGAATGTAACCATGAAAACTGTTATTGCGAAGGTCGAGTATTTTGAGAAACGAGAGATTGCCGAGAAGTGGAGAGATTGTACCTTCTAATCCCATGCTGGAAACATTTAGGGAAACCACTCTGTCTGCGCGCACTGCATGTGATACCAGACCATTGGCAGAATGAAACATTAGGGGGTAATGTTTGGGATGGATAATAGGAAGTGATTGCTGATCTGAATCCAAGCTATTTACAAGAACAAAAAAATAAGTTATTGAGCACCACACCCTTCCACCTACAGCGAACCCAAGAACAAAGGACATCTTCAACACTAGTCTTCTTCTAGCAAAGAAACTATTTACAAGATGCAAACCAGTGCCTATATCTCTTTTTACTTTTCCATTCTTTGCTAAGTTATATCACACAAAGATGCTCTTAAGCTTAGAATGCGTACAGAAGAACAAAAGTATATAATAAAATATCAAAGAGCTCTTTATAGTTTTTTCAGACATAAGTTGCTTCAGATTGAGAATTATCATTTACAAAAATATAAAATGCTTTAAAATATCTTTGTACCGCAATCCAATTGTGAAAGCCAGAAACTTCCTTTGTTTGTCGCTGTTTAACTTCTCCAACAAAGACATGTTCAAATGCTGAGGAGCTATCGCAAGTGCCAGACCTGTCAAAGAGGAGCTATAGCAAAGCCTCTTGATCGGATACATTGCTCAAACGAGGATGCGAACGATCAGATGATTTAACTGCGCGAATGGCAGAAGGAATGAAAAGGAGAACGAGATAAAAGAGGAATAGGAGCATTCTCATCATACAAAAGAAGGGAGAAAAAACGTAAGAGATCTCCATCGCCTCCTGCAAGAGAACAGTCAAAGGTTACAGTCTCTACAAGGGTTAGAATAGCATGTTTGTTGGAGTTTCAACTTTCTCCTTCGATATCGTTTGCAACTGTGAGTCTGTGACCAGCGATATTGAAGGTCCTATTCAATCGCTAATCCCAACGACCTTGAGCTTTAATAATGCAAAGTCTCTTGACGTCAATACCATTATTGCAGTCTGACGGCACGTCACTTTTGAAGTCATCTGTCGCACTTCGATAAAATCAATCGTTAGAACGATAGACAGATTTATTTATTGATTATTATTATGTCTCCGACCCAGGGATCAAAATTGAGGCCGTGAGGGCCCGTCAAAGGCCTCTCAGCCCGTCACTGAAGGGGTATCTCAATTTCCCCCGTCATATAAAATGAGGTTTCGAATTTTTGACATTTTAAAAGAAAATTATTTATTTAAATATAAATGACATTTAAAGGGGTGTCATTAAAATCGCCCGTTATTAATTTTTTTTTATGGGTAACAGGCAGTCCTGACTCCTACCAGGCTGCCAGCATTTACACCAGGCTACGTGGTTCGGACTGTCTCGAGTCTCAAGTCCCCAATCCGATCCGGCTTTCCCTCCTACGTCACTCACTTACTCTCACGTGATATAAATGATAAAGGATAATTACTTACACGCATCCATCGCCCGACCCTACCCTGCCGCTCTACACGCATACGACAGATCGGGTAAATATTTCTAACACCGTGCCCAGTCGGGCCAGTCCCACTGCCCACGCTCCGCTCCATCAAGTAGCGACTCTCGACTCCAGGTATTCCACCCCATCTCCAGACTCCAGTGGGGGATTTGGGGTCAAAGAATTCGACTGTTGGCCTGGATCACCAGCGAGCCCTCTTCTTAGCCTCCCATTTGATTGTTTTATTTATCACCTCATCTGGGCGGATCTTAGCTTGTCTTCCGATCCATTCATTCAGTTTGGTTGCTATTCAAAAAATGGTGATGGCTCCAGAGGTCAATGCCATTCCTGACGAAACAACGGTAGGGATTGATTTCTTCCATGTAGATTGATTTCAGTTATTATGGATTCAATTTTTATTTTGATTGTGGATTGCATTGCAGGCTCAGATTTCTCAAAAGAACGAGAAGGAGGATGCTAAGAAGGATGAAAGACGCTGGACTCTCAATGATTTCGACATTGGAAAACCTCTCGGCTGGGGGAAATTTGGCAATGTATATCTTGCCAGAGAGAAGAAGGTTAGTTTCTGTTCATACCCTCTTTGCTTCTTTTCTTTTTTACACAAGTGTCCTGGTAAGCAAATCTCGTTCTTTACCATTCGTTTGAGGAGTCAAATATGTCACTGATGAGGTTTTGGGAAGGGTTTTTTCATAGGTTTTAGGTGAATGGTGTAATGGGTCAGAGGATTAATTTCAGATCTCATCTTGTCTTTTATTTTTTGTTATTATGCATTGTACATGACATACAGTCAACTTTGAGTTGTAATCCTGTTGAATTCATGAGTGAATCATGATTGCCTTACCCAGGTTTGCAAAATTTAAGCAAGCCAGGGTTTAATGTGTCTGCACCTGTGAAATTCATTAGGATATGGACTTAGTGTCAGTTAATGATGGAGTACAGCCCAACTTAATAAACCCTGGATTCCTGACCGAGGTGGTTTTAAGATATGCTGTCGGATTGAAAGGGTCTCTTTTCTGTCAGGGCAAGCAAAGAGGTTTCAGTAATGTTCTTTTACCATGAGCAGGATGCTCTAGGTTTGCATCCGCCAAA
>LPNX011090961.1:0-49616 GCA_001517045.1 Pseudotsuga menziesii | reverse complement strand
CCTCCAAAATTAATCAATATTATTTTATTATTTTAACTATTATTTTATTATTTTCCTTAGGAGGCCCATTTTAGACCCCAAAATTCCTCTAATGTTTATCGGCATCAAGTCTTTATGTGGAGAAGTTTTAGAGATTTTCCAGTTTATAAAATATATCATAAATAACATCATATCTATACTCTATTTCTCCTTTATTAGTAAAAAAACAATAACAAACTTGTTTGAATTGTTTGCAATTATGATTAACTTCTTGGAACAGCTAGTAGACAATCTGTGTACATAGTATTGAGTTTGTAACCATGATGCAATTGTTATTGCAATATTACAATACTATGTTGATTTATAATTTATTAATATTAAGCTATAACAAAATACTAACTTTTAACCTAAGGTAGTTTTACTACCTAACAACTCTTATAATGTAGTCGAAACTAATGGCATTATACATTATAAGTTCTGCTCGTATAATATACTAGTTCCAATGCATGGTTTAAACGATAGCATGATTGACATTATAAGCAATCATATGAACTAGCTAAATGATCGATGGCATGAATTTCATTATTGGAAATCATATGAACTATTATAACATAGTCGATAGCATGATTTGTATTATTGGCAATGATAAGTTTTAAAATCTATAATGCAGCGCAGACATTAGAACTTGACCCACACTTGGTTAGATTTTTGGAAGGGTACATGGACAAGCCTCCTCCATGCGTTGGTTGACTTAAAACGATTGTAACCCTACTCCTTTGCATTTGGTCCGAGGTTTTTTCCTCCTGCAAGCTGCGCTGTGGGTGCTTGTGGCCATGAGAGGCCTGCAACTTCCTTATTTGTTGGCTCCGTAGTTTGCATTACTTTGCAAAGTGGTTTTGGTGTCGTAGTTTGTATTTTCAGTTTCTCTTGTGACTAAAGAAATCACTGTGTGAGTGGTTCAAGACTTCTTTAAGTGGCTCGAAGCCTGTAAATGGTTTTACCCTGTGACTGCTCATTCCTTGCCTTGGCATCGTGAAACTTGAGACTGTATCCTTGCTGTCCCTGTTGCAGAGTTGGCTTAAGGGTTTCCTTGGTTTGGTGCATTCGAGCTGGGTGACTGTTTCTTCTCTGCTCCAATTTCTTCTTATTCACAGGTATATTATTTACTTTACTCACATTCCTTTTTGTCAAAAGATTTATTAAGTTAGTGTTTTAATAAATTAAGAACAGAGTTTAATTTACTGTTTGAATCTATGTTCTTGTAGGCACCTGCTAATAGCTCCAGGATTTAAGTGGAAAGAAAGCTCGTGCTTCAGTTAACTTCATGGGATTCCAACTGGTAAGCCCCGGTCTCGTTGTGGGTTCTCCCTGCTTGCGATTTGGGTTGTTGGATGAAGGTTCCTATGGTTGGAAACATGGCTTCGGATTCTCTGTTAGTTATGATATTTAGTTTATTGATTATGACTCAAGTTTTATTTGAAAACCCTAGGGATACTTCACTGGGTAACACAGGCTCTTGAAGCCGTGATATAAATTTGGTTTTGGTTAAGTAGTTTCAGCCTTACGGCTTAAGTGATGTAATGCTGTTGTTTAAGATTATAAAGAACCTCCTCTGTGCTCAAGGATGTTAAGTGACCTCTGTCTCGTTTTCTTCAGTTTTCCTTTTTACATTTTAATTTAAAGAAAAGAAGATTGTGGAACAGTCTAGTTGTAAAGTTAGCGGGGTTTTTATTTATACTGTCAGTAATGTATCTGGTTACAGTTTAATATAAAGACTTTTGTATATTGGTTTTATTAGCAGGCTTGGGTTTCGACCATTCAATTCTACAGGCTAAAAGCCTACCTTTGATTAAGGATTTTATAATGCAAATGCTTAATAATTATTGGTTTACTTTGTTCATGATTTACATAAGTATTGTGTTTATTTATACTCTGTAATTATAATCATTTTAAAGCACTATTTAAAAAATATTGTTATTTTCTAGAATTCGGCTTTTAAGGGTTAAAAGAATTACTGTAAAACCCTATAGTTTATGAAATAAATCCTTGTTTATATTTACAGCATTAATAACTCTCTTATCAAAATAGGATAAGGAATCATGAAGTGAATTACAATTATAAGTCTGATACTAGCTTGTTAAAATAAGAAATTTCTAAATAATTTTTACAGTTTTTGCTTCTAGTTTTTAGTTAAAAGAATACTTAGGGTTTAGTGCAAACTACTCGAAACTAGGGTATTGTTGACTTTTAGTAATTTTTGTAATTTTGTAATATAAAATGATTATAAAACAATCCTTTGGTCTTCGATAAAACACACACTAGATTGTAATGTTAATGTTTATAAACAATTTTACTATTTCATTTTCACATGTTTTTTTAAATATTGGTTTACTTACTTTACTTATGTTCACTATAATATCTATATTTTTATCAGTATACTAATACTGGAATAATAATAATAATTACTGTTTTTTTTATATCTATTTTCCTATTTAGTTAGATACAGTAAATAAAGCAGACAATATATAACACTGCTATTTAGTGTAATTCATAAACATTGAAGTAAAATCTATCTACTATTTACATTCAAATAAAAGAATCATATCTATTGTTTACATTCCAATAAAAGAATCATGTCATTACCTAAGAAATCCAACTATGCTAGAGTAGCAACTTAAGTTCAGGTGTGGAAAAACACAACTTGGAGATTTTAATTCTATATGTTTCACTATTTACATAATCATTTCTATTTTTACTATAATCTATAATTCTACTAAATCTAACATTACTTAGTTACTTTTTATTCATAAACCCTAAACACTAACATGCATGTAGTAGATAAACTAAGAATTATTTAACTGAAGACAATAAAAGAAAATAGAACCTGTTGAGGACAAGACAACAACAGCTTAAGGAGGCTGTTCCTCCCAACCAAATTTCTAGAGAGCGCTCAGACAATGCTTCCTCAGGACCCCCGAGCTTGTTCTTGGTCTTCTTGGCTGAGAACTGGGTGGAGAATGCAACTGTAAAATCTCTGTCACCTGACTGGTCCAATTACCTTAGTAATCAAAATCTGCTCTCAGCAGTATGATCTTCAACTTAGAAGCTGCAACTAGATCAATCTTAGCAGTTAATCCCCTCAAACACACTCCAGACTCCCCTCCATTGAATTTCTTTTGAGTAAATTCATTCACCCATAATGATCACTTCTCCAGAATGAGCAGCCTCAGCTCTCTTCAATGGGAAATTTTATAGAGATGCATAGGTCTTCTGGGTCAGTTTTCATTAAATGAGCCACCTACTCTGATTCCACTTTCTTGGGGAATCATGACCACAAATATAGAGAAGTTGTCGCCTGCAACTATTGGAGGTGGTTTGAGGATGCTGCCACTTGTCAGTTTTCTATCCACCCAGTCTCCTCCACCAATTAACCAGCAAACACTCTTTTAACAGCTTCCCTAAGCTGTTGTCTCCTCATTTATTTATAAATAAAATATTCTGAATTTACATTAAATATTCTTGACCCCACTGGGTCATCAATTACAACTTAGCATAAAATTTAACACTATGTTCCTCAAATATTATAAAATTGTTTTTATAAATTGGGGCATGTGACATACACACCCCCTTAAATTATAACATCGTCCTCGATGTTATTTATTTCTCATCCTCAGATTTCCCCTGAAATAGAATTGGATATGCATCCCACATATGACTTTCCAATCCCAGGTGGCTTCCTCTGGACTAAGGTGCTTCCATTGCACCTTCACTTGACCAATGGTGCGGTTCTGAAGGGAGATCTCCCTCCGTTCGAGGATACAGTCTGGTTCCACTAGAAAATCTCCTTCGGGTTCCACCTGCACATCATTCCAGTTAATAACATGAGTAGCATGATGCACATATTTCTTTAGTACAGAAATATGAAAAACATTATGAACTCTTAAACTCGGTGGTAAAGCTAACTGATAGGCTACCTGTCCGATCCTGGATGGTATTTTAAAATGACCACAATAACGAGGTGCTAGTTTGGCACTACCCAACCTCAGATATTTCCTTTTGGGTCTCACCTTAATGAAAACATGTTCACCTACCTGGAACTCCTTTGGAGTTCGTTTAAGGTCTGCTTGACTTTTCTGTCGATCTTGCGCAATTTTTAGACTTCTTTATACCTGCTTTACAATTACTTCCATTTCTTTCAATAATTCAGGTCATAATACTAACCTGTCCACCAGATTACTTCAAGAGATGGGAGTGTTACATTTCCTTCCATACAGAATTTCGAAAGGACTATATCTAGCTGAAGCTTGATAATTATTATTGTAAGCAAATTCTACCAGGTGTAAATAATCTTCCCATTTACTTGGTTGTTCCTTTACATGCATTCTTAGTATATCTTCCAGTTCTTGATCCACTCTTTCAGTCTCTCCATCAGTTTGAGGATGGAAGGAGGTAATAAAACTTAACGTTGTATTTAATTCTTTAAACAAAGATCTCCAAAAGTTACCTGTAAATTTAGGGTCTCGGTCTGTTATGACCTTCGGTATCCCATGTAGTCGAAAAAATTGTTTTAAGAAAATATCAGCTATATTTGCAGCTTTATAAGTAGTTTTTACAGGTATAAAATGGGCTGGTTTACTTAAATTGTCAACCACTACCATTATGGAGTCATTTAAGTTCTGATTTTAGGCAGTCCAATAACAAAATCAAGGCTAATTATCTCCCATTTCTAGCTAAGAATGGGCAAAGGCTGAAGTAGCCCAGCCAGATGCTGATGTTTAGTTTTTACTTGCTAACATTCAAAGCATCTAGCCATATACTCTTCCAGTTTAGTCTTCATGTTTGGCCAGAAATACTCTTTTCTTAGCATGGTTATAGTTTTCTTATAACCCGAATGCGTTGAATAAAGAGTTTTATGAATTTCGTCCAAAATTAATAACTTAATATTAGGTACATTAGGTACATATATTCTGTTTTTATACAATAATAATCATTTTTCATTTAAGCTGTACCCTGTACTTAGAATTTCTATTAGATTTTATTTTGCTTTTGCTTGTAACTTTAGGTAATTTTCATTTTGTTCTATCCCTACTTTAAGTTGTTCTTCCAAACATGTTGTACAAGTGCTGGTAGTTGTTGTAAAATTCAGCTTTGCATTTCTACTTAATGCATCATCAAATTTATTTTCTTTTCCTTTTATGTGTTGAATTTCGAAATCATATTCACTTAGAAAAGCTAGCCACCTAGCTTGCCTAGCATTCAGGTTATGTTGATCTAATAGATATTTTAATCCCTTATTATCCGTCATTAAGATAAATTTTCTTCCAATTAGATAATGACGCCACATCTTTAAAGCATGCATGACAACAGCTAATTCCAAGGCACATGTTGCATAATTCTTTTCATGAATCTTCAATTTCCTAGCCTCATAAGCAATGACATGTCCTTCCTGAGTCAATACTCCACCTAAACCATCATTGCATGCGTCAGCACATACTATAAAATCTTTATTTGGATCAACAATTCTTAAAATTGGTGCACTAGTTAATAATGTTTTTAACTTTTAAAAACTATCTTCAAACTTCTGATTCTAATCAAATTTATTTCCATTTTTCTGCAAAGAGGTTATCGGATTTGCGATTCTCGAAAATCCTTCGATGAACCTCCGGTAATAACTCGTAATCCCCATGAATGATCGAACATCAGTTACGTCTTTTGGAGCTGACCAATCTTTGAATGCCTTTATCTTTTCGGGATCCAACGAAATTCATTCTTTAGTCACCACATGACCTAAGTATTGGATTTTATTTTTAAAGAAGTCGCATTTACTAAATTTCGCAAAGAGTTGATGTTCTCGTAACTCTTGCAAGACAATTTTTAAATGTTCTTTATGTTCTTCTTCAGATTTCGAATAAATTAATATGTCGTTGATAAATATGACCACAAATTTATCCATATATTTGTACATTACATTATTCATTAGACACATAAAAAAAGATGGAGCGTTAGTAAGCCCGAATAGCATGACGACAAACTTGTAATGTCCATATCGAGTCCTAAAAGTTGTTTTAAAGATGTCTTCATCTTTAATTCTGACTTGGTGATATCCAAACCATAAGTCAATCTTTGAAAATACCGTGGCTCTCTGTAGTTAATCAAAAAAATCATCTATGCGAGGTAACGGGTATCTGTTCTTGATAGTCATGTTATTTAATTGGTAATAATCTATGCATAGTCGCAGAGTTCTGTCCTTTTTCTTAACAAAGATGACAGGTGCCCCCCTGGGAGACACACTGGGTCGAATGTAATTCTTGTCAATAAGTTCTTTTAACTGTGACTTAAGTTCATTTATTTCGATTATATTCACCTGATAAGGGGATTTTGAGCTGGGCACTACACTAGGTACCAGCTCAATGGTAAAATTTAATTCTCTCTTCGGAGGCAGTCCCAAAATTTCTTCCAGAAAAACATCTGCATATTCCTTTAAAACTGGTATATCCTCCAATTTTAATTTATCTATGTTGTTTACATTTTCTTCATTGGTTACTGTTACTGCATAATCCTTACAACCTTTCCTAACAACTCTCTTAAGCTGCAGATCATAAATCTGCCTTACGGTTGTTTTCTTAGGGATTCCCTTTACACTTATTAATTTTCCACCATTATTTATACAAGTAAAGGTTTTATCAAAACAATTCAAGACCACCCTATGCTGCTCTAACCAATCCATACCAATTAATATGTCATATGAACTTAAAGGTAGTACATTGAGCTTAACAAAAGTTTCAAATTGATCCATAGTTACTGCACAATTATTTACAAAGCTAATTACCTTTCTCTTTGCACCAGTAGCTAACTGAACTAACCAAGAATTTGCAAAATTTTCAACTAGAAGTTTACACTTTTCTACCAAGTTAGGAGAAATATAGCTTAAACTAGCTCCTAAATCAATTAAAATAGATATGGATGTTTGATTTATCTTACCTTCCACTTCCACCATGGAAGTTTTATAGTCTGCTTGCCGATTCTCTAAAGCTGCATTGATCCTGGGCATTGTCCTCGCTAAATCACCAACAGTCATCTCCTCCTGTATTGTGTGGATATTGTTGACAGTCTTTTTCCGATTGGGACAGACTGAAGCATAATGCGGACCATTGCATTCCCAACACTTTATGGGGTCTTTTCGTTCAAAGTTCTTTGTGTAGTTACCGTGATTGTTAACAGATTCTTTGTTCTTTTGATTGTTTTGATTGGTATGTGAATTACTTTTATTCCCCTGGAAATTCTTATTAGAAAAATTTCTGGTGTTATTATTTTTAAAATTTCAATTGGGAACAAACAGTTTCTTCTTTTGATCAAAATTATTATTCCTTTTGTCCTTCTAGTTGGCCATACTCTCCTTTTTATGATTCTATTCATAACAGAAATTCGTTTTTCTCATGGCTTCCTCTAGGGATTTCAGATTGTCATACTTTATCCTATCCTTTACGTGATAAGGTAAACAGCTGAGAAACCATTGTACCTTCGGTTTCTCATCCACAATGTATAACACATACTTAAGCAAACTTAGAAACTTACTGTTCAATTCTTTCATATTCATTGTGCCTAGTTTTAACCAATAGAATTCTTTAGCCCTTTCTTCATAGTGCTGTTCAGATAAAAATTTATTTTTGAAGTATTTCTTGAATGTACTCCAATTTATGTTTTCCTCTCTTATACCTTTCACTCTTTTTAAGTCTTGCCACCATATATCAGCTTTCCCTGTAAGATTATAAATAGCCATCCTAGCCTTTAATTGATTAGAATAGTTATAAATCAAGAAGTACTTCTTCATCTCGGATAGCCAGGATTCTGCTTTCTCTCCTTTTTAAGTTTCTCCATTAAATGTTGGCAGCTTAATCTTCTTAAACTCACCAGAGATTTCTTCATAAGGTTTATATTTCATTTTCCTAGTATGACGGTTATCCTCACTACTATCACTAGTATAATGAGAGTTATGTAGATCACCATATACTTTGGAAGATGAGCTACTTTCATTTTTAATCTATTTAGTCTTTTTATACTTATGTTGATAATCTACATCTTCAAAATCAGCTCTTTTACCCTTTCCCTCAGTATGAAATCTTTCTATTAAGATCTGATTCAGCTCCTCCTGAGCTCTCACAATCCTCTCATTTTCTTTCTTAACTGATTCCATTTTTTATTTTAATTCTTTAACTGTTTGTAGTAGTTCGGAAGAATTATTGGTTATATCTTCTTGTATAGGTTTTTTTTGTAGATTACCTTGTTCAATGTAAGGAGATTCCTCTTCCACATATTCTTCCAATTTTTCCATACATGTCATTAACTCAGAAACAATTTGTCTATGTATATCATTCAAAGAAAACAACATCAGCTAAATGATTTTAATTACTTTTCCATATAAGCAAGTTGAGCTTCATCAAGGCCTAGTGTTTGAACCTTGTGCTCTAATAGCACATCTAATGACCCAAAAATTTCGTAAAAAATTAAAATTTTTAAACTGGCATAAAATGTATTAAATCGCAGTTTAGTAACTTCTAGCAGTTAGCGGAAAATAAAACAGTTTGACAAAAGTTAAGGGTTAGTTTCAAATAACAGAAAAACTAATGCAACTTTAATTTTCATATGTGTTAGAAAGAGGACTTGCATTTAGTTGTTGTTATCTATACTGATGATTTACTTTTGTCAAGTAGGTGAGAAACCTTGTTTGAAATCGGGGCTTGCTTAGCATTATGCTAACTCAAATGGATTGCTAGTTCTTACAGGTTCAGCAGGTAAGCGCATGATCAAGTAGGGTTTATTTAAAATTATGTCGAGAACGTATTTCTCTAGCATGTTAACATGCTAGTATGTAAATTGATTACTAAGCTGCAAGTCTCCAATAAGGTACAGTAAATTTCTTTCATTGTTTTGGATCTATGACAGTATTTATTTTTAAGCCATAATGACCTTTGTTCCTAGACATAATCAATTCTATTTACAAGAATGAGTTCTTCCAAAGTTTCATCTTTCGTAAGATGATTATCTTTTATAAATTATAGTACCTATTCAACTATAGATTTCCCGCAATGAGCATAAAGCTCAAGATCTTGGTATATAATTACTTTGACTGTTTTGTGTTCTTACTGCTATTGTTATGTTTAATACTCAAGTGTACTGATCTTTATGTATGAACATATTCTTAAGTTTTTCAAAGGTAAAGTTTACATTGAGTGATTAGTTTCTTAAGAGAAACTCTTTCAATAAGGTTAGTCTTTAGTCTTCTTGAAGACTCCTTCATTTATCAGCATCAAGTCTTTATGTGGAGAATTTTTAGAGCTTTTCCAGCTTATAAAATATATCATAAATAACATCATATATAGACTCTATTTCTCCTTTGCTAGTCATGAAACAATAACAAACTTGTTCGATTTGTTTGCAATTATGATTAACTTCTTGGAACAGCTAGTAGACAATCTGTGTACATAGTATTGAGTTTATAACCATGATGCAATTGTTATTGCAATATTACAATACTATGTTGATTTATAATTTATTAATATTAAGCTATAACAAAATAATAACTTTTAACCTAAGGTAGTTTTACTACTTAACAACTACTATAATGTAGTCGAAACTAATGGCATTATACATTATAAGTTTTGTTCCTATAATATACTAGTTCCAATGCATGGTTTAAACGATAACACGCTTGACATTATAGGAAACCATATGAACTAGCTAAATGATCGATGACATGAATTTCATTATTGGAAATCATATGAACTATTATATCATAGTCGATAGCATGATTTGTATTATTGGCAATGATAAGTTTTAAAATTTATAATGCAGCGCAGACATTAGAACTTGCCCCACACTTGGTTAGATTTTTGGAAGGGCACGTGGACAAGCCTCCTCCATGTGTTGGTTGACTTAAAACGATTGTAACCCTACTCCTTTGCATTTGGTCCGAGGGTTTTTCCTCTTGCAGGCTGCGCTGTGGGTGCTTGCCGCTATGAGAGGCCTGCAACTTCCTTATTTGTTGGCTCTGTAGTCTGCATTACTTTGCAAAGTGGTTTTGGTATCATAGTTTGTATTTTTTGTTTCTCTTGTGAGTAAAGAAATCATTGTGTGAGTGGTTAAAGACTTCTTTAAGTGGCTCGAAGCCTGTAAATGTTTTTACCTTGTGACTGCTCGTTCCTTGCCTCGGCATCGTGAAACTTAATACTGTCTCCTTGCTATATTTGTCGCAGAGTTGGCTTAAGGGTTTTCTTGGTTTGGTGCATTCGATCTGGGTGACTATTTCTTCTTTGCTCCATATTCTTCTTATTCATAGGTATACTATTTACTTTACTCGCATTCATTTTTGTTAAAAGATTTACTAAGTTAGGGTTTAAATAACTTAAGAACAGAGTTTAATTTAGTGTTTGAATCTATGTTCTTGTAGGCACCTGCTAACAACTCCAGGATTTAAGTGGAAAGCAAGCTCATGCTTCAGTTAACTCCGTGGGCTTCCAACTGGTAAGCCCCGGTCTCGTCGTGGGTTCTCCCTGCTTGCGATTTGGGTTGTTGGATGAAGGTTCCTGTGGTTGGAAACATGGCTTCAGATTCTTTGTTAGTTATGATATTTAGTTTGTTGATTATTACCCAAGTTTTATTTGAAAACCCTAGCAATACTTCGCTGGGTAACACAGGATCTTGAAACCGTGATATAAATGTGGTTTTGGTTAAGCGGTTTCAGCCTTACGACTTAAGTGATGTAATGTCATTGTTTAAGATTATAAAGAACATCCTCTGGGCTCAGTGATGTTAAGTGACCTCTGTCTCGTTTTCTTCAGTTTTCCTTTTTACATTTTAATTTAAAGAAAAGAAGACTATGGAACAGTCTAGTTGTAAATTTAGCGGGGTTTTTACTTATACTGTCAGTAATGTATCTGGTTACAGTTTAATATAAAAACTTTTTTATATTGCTTTTATTAGCAGGCTTGGGTTTCGACCCTTCGATTCTACAGGCTAAAAGCGTACCTTTGGTTAAGGATTTTATAATGCAAATGGTTAATAATTACTGGTTTACTTTGTTCATGATTTACATAAGTATTGTATTTATTAATACTCCGTAATTATAATTATTTTAAAGCACTATTTAAAAGATATTGTTATTTTCTAGAACTTGGATTTTAAGGGTTAAAAGAATTACTGTAAAACCCTACAGTTTATGAAATAAATCCTTGTTTATATTTACAGCATTAATAACTCTCTTATCAAAATAGGATAAGGAATGATGAAGTGACTTAGAGTTATAAGTTTGATACTAGCTTGAAAATAAGAAATTTCTAAATAATTTTTACAGTTTTTGCTTCTAGTTTTTAATTAAAAGAATACTTAGGGTTTAGTGTAGACTACTTGAAACTAGGGTATTGTTGACTTTCAGTAATTTTTGTAATTTTGTAATATACAAGGATTATAAAAGAATCCTTTGGTCATGGATAAAACACACACTAGACTGTAATGTTAATGTTTATAAACAATTTTACTATTTCATTTTCACATCTTTTCCTTAAATATTAGTTTACTTACTTTACTTCTGTTAACTATAATATCTATATTTTTATCAGTATACTAATACTAGAATAATAATAATATTTACTGTTTCTTTTATACCTATTTTCCTATTTAGTTAGATACAGTAAATAAAGCAGACAATACATAACACTGATATTTAGTGTAATTCATGAAAATTGAAGTAAAATCTATCTAATGTTTACATTCAAATAAAAGAATCATATCTACTATTTACATTCCAATAAAAGAATCATTTCATTACCTAAGAAATCCAACTGTGCTAGAGTATGACCTGAGTTCAGGTGTGGAAAAACACAGCTTGGAGATTTTAATTCTATCTGTTTCACTATTTACATAATCATTTCTATTTCTTCTATAATCTATAATTCTCCTAAATCTAGCATTACTCAGTTACTTTTCATTCATAAACCCTAAACACTAACATGCATGTAGTAGATAAACTAAGAGTTATTTAACTAAAGACAATAGAAGAAAATAGAACATGTTGAGGAAAAGACAACAACAGCTTAATGAGGTTGTTCCTCCCCACCAAACTTCTAGAGATCGCTCAGACAACGCTTCCTCAGGACCCCTGAGCTTGTTCCTGGTCTTCTTGGCTGAGAACTGGGTGGAGAATGCAACTGTAAAATCTGTATCACCTGACTGGTCCAATTACCTCAGTAATCAAAATCTGCTCTCAACAATATGATCTTCAGCTTAGAAGCCGCAACTAGATCAATCTCAGCACTTAATCCCCTCAAACACACTTCAGACTCCCATCCATTGAATTTCTCTTGAGTAAATTCATTCACCTAGAATGATCACTTCTCCAGAATGAGCAACCTCAGCTCTCTTCAATGGGAAATTTTATAGAGATGCCTAGGTCTTCTGGGTCAGTTTTCATTAAATGAGCCACCTGCTCTAATTCCACTTTCTTGGGCAATCATGTCCACAAATATAGGGAAGTTTCCACCTGCAACTGTTGGAAGTGGTTTGAGGGTGCTGCTACTTGTCAGTTTTCTCTCCACCCAGTCTCCTCCACCAAATAACCAGTAAACACTCTTTTAATAGCTTCCCTAAGCTGTTGTCTCCTCATTTATTTATTTATAAATAAAATATTCTGAATTTACATTAAATATTCTTGACCCCATTGGGTCATCAATTACAACTTAGCATAAAATTTAACACAATGTTCCTCAAATATTATAAAATTGTTTTTGCAAATTGGGGCATGTGACATACACACCCCCTTAAATTATAACATCATCCTCGATGTTATTTATTCCTCATCCTCAGAGTTACCATGAAATAGAATTGGATATGCATCCCGCATATGACTTTCCAATTCCCAGGTGGCTTCCTCTGGACTAAGGTGCTTCCATTGCACCTTCACTTGACCAATGGTGCGGTTCTGAAGTGAGATCTCCCTCCGCTCGAGTATACAGTCCGGTTTCACCAGAAAATCTCCTTCGGGTTTCACCTGCACATCATTCCAGTTAATAACATGAGCAACATCATGCACATATTTCTTTAATACAGAAATTTGAAAAACATTATGAACTCTTAAATTTGGTGGTAGAGCTAACTGACAGTCTACCTGTCCGATCCTGGACAGTATTTCAAAAGGACCACAATAATGAGGTCCTAGTTTGGCACAAATACCCAACCTCATAGAATTCTTTTTGGGACTCACCTTAATGAAAACATGTTCACATACCTGGAACTTCTTTGGAGTTCGTTTAAGGTCTGCTTGACTTTTCTGTCGATCTTGCGCAATTTTTAGATTTACTTATACCTGCTTTACAATTACTTCCATTTCTTTCAATAATTCAGGTCCTAATACTAACCTATCCACCGGATTACTCCAAGAGATGGGAGTGTTACATTTCCTTCCATACAGAATTTCGAAAGGACTATATCTAGCTGAACCTTGATAATTATTATTATAATCAAATTTTACCATGTGTAAATAATCTTCCTATTTACCTGGCTGCTCCTTTAGATACATTCTTAGTAGATCTTCCAGTATTTGATTCACTCTTTTAATCTTTCCATCAGTTTGAGGATGGAAGGAGGTATTAAAATTTAACGTGGTATTTAATCCTTTAAACAAATATCTCCAAAAGCTACCTGTAAATTTAGGGTCTCGGTTTGAAATTATGACCTTCGGTATCCCATGCAGTCGAAAATTTTGTTTTAAGAAAATATCACCTATATTTGCAGCTTTATAAGTAGTTTTTACAGGTATAAAATGGGCTTCTTTACTCAATTTTTCAACCACTACCATTATGGAGTCATTTAAGTTCTGATTTTTAGGCAGTCCAGTAACAAAATCAAGGCTAATTATCTCTGATTTCCAGCTAGGAATGGGCAAAGGCTTAAGTATCCCAGCTGGATGCTGAGGTTCAGTTTTTACTTGCTGACATTCAAAGCATCTAGCAATATACTCTGTGATTTCAGTCTTCATGTTTGGCCAGAAATACTCTTTTCTTAGCATGGTTATAGTTTTCTGATAACCCAGATGCTCTGAATAAGAAGTTTTATGAATTTCATTCAAAATTAATAACTTAATCTTAGGTACATTTGATACATATATTCTGTCTTTATACAGTAATAATCCATTTTCATTCAAAAAGTACCATGTACTTAGACTTTCTATTAGATTTTCTTTTGCTTTTGCTTGTAACTTTAGGCAATTTTCATCTTGTTCTATCCATGCTTTAAGTTGTTCTTCCAAATCTGTTGTATAAGTGCTGATAGCTGCTGTAAAATTCAGCTTTGCATTTCTACTTAATGCATCAACAACTTTATTTTCTTTCCCTTTTATGAGTTGAATTTCGAAATCATATTCACTTAGAGAAGCTAGCAACCTAGCTTTCCTAGCATTCAGGTTAGGTTGATCTAACAGATATTTTAATCCCTTATTATCCACCATTAAGATAAATTTTCTTCCAATTAGATGATGACGCCACATCTTTAAAGCATGTATGACATCAGCTAATTCCAAGTCATAGGTTGCATAATTATTTTCATGAATATTCAATTTCTTAGACTCATAAGCAATGACATGTCATTCCTGAGTCAATACTCCACCTAAACCGTCATTGCAGGCGTCATTACATACTATAAAATCTTTATTTGGATCAACAATTCTTAAAATTGGTGCGCTAGTTAATAATGTTTTTAACTTTTTAAAACTATCTTCGGACTTCTGATTCCAATAAAATTTCTTTCCCTTTTTCTGCGAAGATGTTATCGAATTTGCGATTCTCGAAAATTCGTCGATGAACCTTCGGTAATAACCAGTAATCCCCATGAATGATCGAACATTAGTTGCATCTTTTGGAATTGGCCAATCTTCGATTGCCTTTATCTTTTCAGGATCCACTGAAATTCCTTTTTTAGTCACCCCATGACCTAAGTATTCGATTTTATCTTTAAAGAAGTCACATTTACTAAATTTTGCAAAGACTTGATGTTCTCGTAACTCCTGCAAGACAATTTTGAAATGTTCTTTATGTTTTTCTTTAGATTTCAAATAAATTAATATGTCGTCGATAAATACGACCACAAATTTATCCAGATATTTGTACATTACATTATTCATTAGACACATAAAAACAGCTGGAGCGTTAGTAAGCCCGAATGGCATGATGACAAACTCGTAATGTCCATATTGAGTCCTAAAAGTTGTTTTAAAGATGTCTTCATCTTTAATTCTGACTTGGTGATATCCAGACCGCAAGTCAATCTTTGAAAATACTATGGCTCCCCGTAGTTGATCAAACATATCATCTATGCGAGGTAACGGCTATCTGTTCTTGATAGTCATCTTATTTAATTGCCGATAATCTATGCATAGTCGCAGAGTTTCATCCTTTTTCTTAACAAAAATGACAGGTGCCCCCTTGGGAGACACACTGGGTCCAATGTAATTCTTGTCAATAATTTTTTTTAACTGACTTAAGTTCATTTAATTCGAGTATATTCATCCGATAATTGGATTTTGAGCTAGGCACTGCACCAAGTACTAGATCAATGGTAAAATCTAATTCCCTCTTCAGAGGCAGTCCCAGAATTTCTTCCGGAAATACATCTGCATATTCTTTTAAAACTGGTATATCCTCCAATTTTAATTTATCTATGTTGTTTATATTTTCTTCATTGGTTATTGTTACTGCATAAGCCTTACAACCTTTCTAACAACTCTCTTAATATGCAGAGCAGAAATCTGCCTTACGGTTGTTTTCCTAGGGATTCCATTTACACTTATTAATTTTCCATCATTATTTATACAAGTAAAGGTTTTATCAAAACAATTCAAGACCACCCTATGCTACTCTAACAAATCCATACCAATTAATATGTCATATGAACCTAAAGATAGTACATTGAGCTTAACAAAAGTTTCAAATTTATCCATAGTTACTGCACAATTATTTACAAAGCTAATTACCTTTCTCTTTGCACCAGTAGCTAACTAAACTAACCAAGAACTTGCAAACTTTTCAACTGTAATTTTACACTTTTCTACCAAGTTAGGAGAAATATAGCTTAAACTAGCTCCTAAATAAATTAAAATAGATATGGATGTTTGATTTATCTTACCTTCCACTTCCAGCATGGAAATTTGATAGTCTGCTTGTCGATTCTCTAAAGCTGCATTGATCCTGGGCATTGTCCTCCCTAAATCACCAACAGTCATCTCCTCTTGTATTGTGTTTTATATTGTTGAAAGTCTTTTTCCGATTGGGACAGACTCAAGCATAATGAAGACCATTGCATTCCCAACACTTTATGGGTTCTTTTCGTTCAAAGTTCTTTGTGTAGTTACTGTGATTGTTAGCAGACTCTTTGTTCTTTTGATTGTTCTGATTGGTCTGTGAATTACTCTTATTCCCGTGGAAATTCTTATTAGAAAAATTTCTGGTGTTATTATTTTTAGAATTTCGACTGGGCACAAACTCTTTCTTCTTTTGATCAAAATTATTATTCTTTTTGGCCTTCCAGTTGGCCATACTCTCATTTTTACGATTCTGTTCATAACAGAAATTCGCTTTTCTCATGGCTTCTTCTAGGGTTTTTGGATTGTCATACTCAATCCTATCCTTTATGTGATAAGGTAAACAGCTGAGAAACCATTGTACTTTCGGTTTCTCGTCCACAATGTATGGCACATACCTAAGCAGACATAGAAACTTACTGTTCAATTCTTTCATATTCATTGTGCCTAGTTTTAACTCATAGAATTCTTTAGCCCTTTCTTCATAATATTGTTCAGATATAAAAAAAAATTGAAGTATTTCTTGAATGTACTCCAATTTATGTTTTCCTCTCTTATACCTTTCACTCTTTTTAAGTCTTGCCACCATATATCAGCTTTCCCTGCAAGATTATAAATAGCCATCCTAGCCTTTAATTGATTAATGATAATTATAAATCTGGAAGTACTTCTTCATCCTGGATAGCCAGGATTCCACTTCTTCCCCTTTTTCAATTTCTCCATTAAATGTTGGCAGCTTAATCTTCTTAAACTCCCCATAGATTTCTTCATAAGGTTTATATTTCCTTTTCCTAGTATGACGGTTATCCTCACTACTGTCACTAGTATAATGAGAGTTATGTAGATCACCATATACTTCGAAAGATGAGCTACTTTCATTTTTAATCTGTTTAGTCTTTTTATACTTATGTTGATAATCTGCATCTTCAGAATCAGTTCTTTTACCCTTTCCATCAGTATGAAATCTTTCTATTAAGATCTGATTCAACTCCTCCCGAGCTCTCAGAATCCTCTCATTTTATTTCTTAACTGATTCCATTTCTGATTTTAATTCTTTAACTATTTGTAGTAGTTCGGAAGAATTATTGGTTATATCTTCTTGTATAGGTTCTTTTTGTAGATTACCTTGTTCAGTGCAAGTAGATTCCTCTTCCGCATAATCTTCCAATATTTCCATACCTATCATTAACTCATAAACAATTTGTCTGTGTATATCATTCAAAGAAAACAACATCAGCATAATGATTTAAATTACTGTTCCATATAAGTAAGTTGAGCTTCATCAAGGCCTAGTGTTTGAACCTTGTGCTTTGATACCACATGTAATGACCCAAAAATTTCATAAAAATTTAAAAATTTTAAAGTCACATAAAATGTCTTAAATCGCAGTTTAGTAACTGCTAGCAGTTAGCAGAAAATGAAACAGTTTAACAAAAGTTAAGGGTTAGTTTCAAATAATAGAAAAACTAATACAACATTAATTTTCATATGTGTTAGAAAGAGGACTTGCATTTAGTTGTTGTTAGCTATACCGATGATTTACTTTTGTCAAGTATGTGAGAAACCTTGTTTGAAATCGGGGCTTACTTAGCGTTCTGCTAACTCAAATGGATTGTTGGTCCTTACAAGTTCAACATGTAAGTGTATGATCAAATAGGGTTTATTTAAAATTATGTCGAGAAAGTACTTCTCTAGCATGTTAAGATGCTAGTATGTAAATTGATTACTAAGCTGCAAGTCTCCGATAAGGTACAATAAATTTCTTTCATTGTTTTGGATCTATGACAGTATTTATTTTTAAGCCATAATGACCTTTTTTCCTAGACATAATCAATGCTATTTACAAGAATGAGTTCTTCCAAAGTTTCATCTATCATAAGATGATTATCTTTTATAAATTATAGTACCTATTCAACTATAGATTTCCCACAGTGAGCATAGAGCTCAAGATCATGGTATATAATTACTTTGACTGTTTCGTGATCTTACTGTTGTTGTTATGTTTAATACTCAAATGTACTGCTATTTATGTATGAACATATTCTTAAGTTTTTCAAAGGTAAAGTTTACAATGAGTGATTAGTTTCTTAAGAGAAACTCTTTCAATAAGGTTAGTCTTCAGTCTTCTTGAAGACTCCTTCATTTATCAGCATCAAGTCTTTATGTGGAGAAGTTTTAGAGCTTTTCCAGTTTATAAAATATATCATAAATAACATCATATCTATACTATATTTCTCCTTTACTAGTCATGAAACAATTATAAACTTGTTTGATTTGTTTGCAATTATGATTAACTTCTTGGAACAGCTATTAGACAATCTGTGTACATAGTATTGAGTTTATAACCATGATGCAATTGTTATTGCAATATTACAATACTATGTTGATTTATAATTTATGAATATTAAGCTATACCAAAATACTAACTTTTAACCTAAGGTAGTTTTACTACCTAACAACTACTATAATGTAGTCGAAACTAATGGCATTATACATTATAAGTTATGTTCCTATAATATACTAGTTCCAATGCATGGTTTAAATGATAGCATGATTGACATTATAAGCAATCATATGAACTAGCTAAATGATCGATAGCATGAATTTCATTATTGGAAATCATATGAACTATTATAACATAGTCGATAGCATGATTTGTATTATTGGCAATGATCATTTTTAAAATATATAATGCAGTGCAGACATTAGAACTTGACCCACACTTGGTTATATTTTTGGAAGGGCACATGGACAAGCCTCCTCCATGGGTTGGTTGACTTAAAACGATTGTAACCCTACTCCTTTGCATTTGGTACGAGGGTTTTTCCTCCTGCAGGCTACGATATGGGTGCTTGCGGCCATGAGAGGCCTGCAACTTCCTTATTTGGTGGCTCTGTAGTCTGCATTAATTTTCAAAGTGGTTTTGGTATCGTAGTTTGTATTTTCGGTTTCTCTTGTGAGTAAAGAAATCACTGTGTGAGTGGTTAAAGACTTCTTTAAGTGGCTCGAAGCCTGTAAATGGTTTTACCCTGTGACTGCTCGTTCCTTGCCTCGGCATCATGAAACTTGAGACTGTCTCCTTGTTGTCTCTATCACAGAATTGGCTTAAGGGTTTCCTTGGTTTGGTGCATTCGAGCTGGCTGACTATTTCTTCTCTGCTCCAATTTCTTCTTATTCACAGGTATACTATTTACTTTACTCGCATTCCTTTTTGTCAAAAGATTTACTAAGTTAGGGTTTTAATAACTTAAGAACATAGTTTAATTTACTGTTTGAATCTATGTTCTTGTAGGCACGTGCTAACAGCTCCAGGATTTAAGTGGAAAGCAAGCTCGTGCTTCAGTTAACTTCGTGGGCTTCCAACTAGTAAGCCCCGGTCTCGTCGTGGGTTCTCCCTGCTTGCGACTTGGGTTGTTGGATAAAGGTTTCTGTTGTTGGAAACATGGCTTCAGATTCTCTGTTAGTTTTGATATTTAATTTGTTGATTATTACCCAAGTTTTATTTGAAAACCCTAGCGATACTTCGTTGGGTAACACACGCTCTTGAAGCCGTGATATAAATGTGGTTTTGGTTTACCAGTTTCAGCCTTACAGATTAAGTGATGTAATGCTGTTGTTTAAGATTATAAATAACATCCTCTGTGCTTAGGGATGTTAAGTGACCTCTGTCTTGTTTTCTTCAGTTTTCCTTTTTACATTTTAATTTAAATAAAAGAAGACTGTGGAACAGTCTAGTTGTAAAATTAGTAATGTATCTGGTTATAGTTTAATATAAAGACTTTTGTATATTGGTTTTATTAGCAGGATTGGGTTTCGACCCTTCGATTCTATAGGCTAAAAGCCTACTTTGATTAAGGATTTTATAATGCAAATGGTTAATAATTACGGGTTTACTTTGTTCGTGATTTACATAAGTATTGTATTTATTAATACTCTGTAATTATAATTATTTTAAAGCACTATTTAAAAGATATTGTTATTTTCTAGAACTCCGCTTTTAAGGGTTAAAAGAATTACTGTAAAACCCTACAGTTTATGAAATAAATCCTTGTTTATATTTACAGCATTAATAACTCTGTTATCAAAATAGGATAAGGAATGATGAAGTGACTTAGAGTTATAAGTTTGATATTAGCTTGTTAAAATAAGAAATTTCTAAATAATTTTTATAGTTTTTACTTTTAGTTTTTAGTTAAAAGAATACTTAGGGTTTAGTGCAGACTACTTGAAACTAGGGTATTGTTGACTTTCAGTAATTTTTGTAATTTTGTAATATAAAAGGATTATAAGAGAATCCTTTGGTCCTCGATAAAACACACACTAGACTGTAATGTTAATGTTTATAAAAAATTTTACTATTTCCTTTTTACATGTTTTTCCTAAATATTAGTTTACTTACTTTACTTCTGTTGACTATAATATCTATATTTTTATCAGTATACTAATACTGGAATAATAATAATACTTACTGTTTCTTTTATACCTATTTTCCTATTTAGTTAGATACAGTAAATAAAGGAGACAATACATAACACTGCTATTTAGTGTAATTCATAAACATTGAAGTAAAATCTATCTACTATTTACATTCAAATAAAAGAATCATATCTACTATTTACATTCCAATAAAATAATCATTTCATTACCTAAGAAATCCAATTGTGCTAGAGTACGACCTGAGTTCAGGTGTGGAAAAACACAGCTTGCAGATTTTAATTCTATTTGTTTCACTATTTACATAATCATTTCTATTTCTACTATAATCTATAATTCTATTGAATCTAACATTACTCAGTTACTTTTCATTCGTAAACCCTAAACACTAACATGCCTGTAGTAGATAAACTAAGAATTATTTAACTGAAGACAATAAAAGGAAATAGAACCTGTTGAGGACAAGACAACAACAACTTAAGGAGGTTGTTCCTCCCAACCAAACTCCTGGAGAGCGCTCAGACAATGCTTCCTCAAGACCCCGAGCTTGTTCCTGGTCTTCTTGGCTGAGAACTGGGTGGAGAATGCAACTGTAAAATTGCTATCACCTGACTAGTCCAATTACCTCAGTAATCAAAATATGCTCTTAGTAGTATGATCTTCAGCTTAGAAGTTGCAACTAGATCAATCTCAGCAGTTAATCCCCTCAAACACACTCCAGACTCCCCTCCATTGAATTTCTCTTGAGTAAATTCAATGATCACTTCTCCAGAATGAGCAGCCTCAGCTCTTTTTAATGGGAAATTTTATAGAGATTCCTAGGTCTTATGGGTCAATTTTCATTAAATGAGCCACCTGCTCCGATTCCACTTTCTTGGGGAATCATGACCAAAAATATAGGGAAGTTTCCACCTACAACTGTTGGAAGTGGTTTGAGGATGCTGCCACTTGTCATTTTTCTCTCCACCGAGTCTTCTCCACCAATTAACCAGTAAACACTCTTTTAACAGCTTCCCTAAGCTATTGTCTCCTTTATTTATTTATAAATAAAATATTCTGAATTTAACACAATGTTCCTCAAATATTTTAAAATTGTTTTTGCAAATTGGGGCATGTGACAATCCGAATGTGGCTACAAGCATTCGACCAAGACTCATTAGTTGTGACGGGTTATTTGAACCAACCGAGAGTGGCAACTTGTGGCTAGCTAGGGATCGAGTTCTTCATGAACTTAAGGTGCATCTCCAAAACAAAGAGCTATTTGTACAGTTTATAAATATGTTGGACGAAAAGCTAGATCTTCGCTCTATTACTTACGTAAAAACCTTGGTTTTATTTAAATGCACCCGTCGGCTGTATTCATTGCAGGAACTTTAATACATGGTCTGAAAATGTGTAGCTTAATGGGGAAATGTAATGGGGCACCCAGGAGAGTAATGTCATCCCAGGACACACTTCAAGTCACCAGCATGTCAACTGCCACGCGGCCATTGAAAAACAATGACGGGCCATTCTATGCCCGTATACGAGGGAGTGGCACAATTATGAAGTACTTATCATTACCATCTCTCATGTTTCTTGCACACAATCTTCATTTTCTTCTTCTGTTCCGCTGGCTTCGTTGTTTGGTTGCTTTCTTTTCAACTACAGACTTAGAAGACCAGTTGCTTGATTGTTCTTTACCTGTAGACTAAGAAGAGGGAAGGAAGGCTAGTGAGTGAAGCAGTCAGTCACTTCATTTACTGGCACGATGGAAGAAGCTACACGGTTCCGCAGGCGACTTTGACAGGCGTCCAGTTTGGCCTTGCATCGTCCAGAGAAATGGTAAGTGGATGCACGAAATGGTCAGGTTGTTATTACTTCCATGCTCCATCTGGAAAATTTTGCTATTACTTCCATCCTCCATTTGGAAAACAGAGGAAGAGAGGGAAAATCCACAGAAGCTGGCAAGGTACTAGCTTGCTTAATATACATACAAGCTTAATATATAGCTATGTTACCAGAAACGTGACCATGCTTAACGGTTTTGAAGGAAAACGCCGTAGAAACGGGGACGGGACGGAAACCGCCGTTTTCTACGGCTGTTCTCGTTTCTGCAACAAAAAAACCGGTTTTTAAGAAACGTGCCATTCCTTTGAGCGATTTTTGTAGAAACGATTTTTCGTTTTTGTAAAAACAATTTGATTTTTTGGTCATTTGGTGGGTGGAGTGTCTTGACCACATAAATGTTCACTCGTGTAAACTGAAATACCATTACCTAAGGTGCATGATTGAAGGCAAATCGGCGATAGATAACCTGGTTGGTGGTGTTCCTCATCCAGGGAAAATATCAATGGAAAATTTGAAGTTGTGGATGCAAGCTGAGTGGACGTCGGTCTTGGGGTATGCACCTGTTACCCATTTCCTTGCTCCCGTTGGCTAGGGTTTCTAATCAAATCCAAGAAGGATGTGCGGAGGATCCTATCTAACCAGTGGTATTTGGAGAGCAGCCTTCTTACCCTCAGACCTTGGCACTAATGCTTAACACTCACCCAAATAGAATGAGGTCAGTAAGTAGGGAAAAACCAGTAGGAAGATGAGCTACAGACTTGGGTGACCTCACAGTTGGTCAAAATTATGAGAATTACAATGAAAGAAGTGGAGCAACAGATTAAACAATCTTTGCGGGTCTAGTTTGCCCATTTGGAGCTCAACAATTTAACAGGGGTGGAGCAGATATGGGATCTTCCCCAATCAATTAGACAAGTATTGGCTCAGATCAACTTCTGCGAGTAAGATGGAAAAGCTGTTGTCTAGACAAATGGTGGGGGTTTGCAATTACAACCCGGGTAGAAAGAAATCCCTGGAGCTCCTTTCACACTCATTGCAGGTCTATTTTTCCCCTTTGGAGCTCAACAATTTAAGAGGGGCAGAGCAGATCTGGGTGCATTGAAATGAAGAGAATTGGATGGAGTGGCTAGCCTGGAGCTCAAGCGTGAAAGCTTCAATATTATCAGGTTTTCATAAAAATGCAAGCACCTATGATTTCCTTATTTTTAATTCATGTTTCTCCAATATTCATTACTCTTCATCTTCTTTGAGTTATGTTCCTCATTCTTCAACTCTGGACACATCCCATGGTTCCATTTTACTAATCTATCAGCTAGATGGCTTTCCTACCCCACAAAAGCATCCCCAGGACCAATGAGCATCCCCGGGACCAATGAAGCTTAAGAGACATTTTCCTCCAAAAATATAAATAAAGATAGATCCACACTTAGGATGGAAATGGTTACATTTCATTTGAAAGTCCCCACCCAAACTAGATCTTTCTTGACTTTCATTAACATACGAAAAGAATATGGTAGCAAGGGCAATGTAAGGGAGAAGTAAATAAGACAACCGTTTTGTTCATGCTCTATAATTATTAATTAGTTTCATGCTCTATAATTATTAATTAGTTTGTTCTAACATTAACTTTGTTGCGAGTGCCATTACTACGCTCGGTGCCTTAGCTCTCACGCTATGGACTTATTACTTTTTCATATTTCTCTTCATCCCTGTTTTAATACTTTGTTTCATAAACTCTTTTTTCTGGCGAAAACTTTTGCATAGCTAACCTTGAATTTCTCATACTTTTTTCAGTTTTTACATATTTATATATCACAATTTAAGCTTTTCACAATACAAATTTATTCTATTATTAAGATAGAGAATGGAATGGTGAAAATACAAATTTATTCTATTATTAAGATAGAGAATGGAATGATCAACTTCATTTAAGGGGACATATAATAGAAGACCTTGAATATTTTTTAGGAACCCTTGCCATTAAAACATTTCCTTTCATTCCTTCTCTACAACCAAATATTCCAATAGACTTCACAGTATGCAATAGTTTCTGGTTTAGTGCAACTTTGTTATTTTTGTCAATGGGAACAATTGTAAAAATGGAATGCTTACACGTATTGTAGATGTATCAATCGAGTTGTTTTCATTTTTAATAATATGTTTTAGCAAGTGATACTCTATGTAATAAAGATCTTCGTTTTGAATTGGACATGGATCCAATCTGAAGGTAGGACATTAGGGTTATACTTTTGTTACTCAATGAAATAAGATTGTTTATGACTTATCAGAATATGTAATTATTATTGTTATAAATTTCTTAGTGGCACACTAAAGGGTGATCTAGAAGCTCTTTAATTTTGTTGTTTTTCTCTCTCCTCATTTCTTATATGCGAACCTGGAAACGAACTATGCGAAACCTGGAAACTTCGTTTCTCGTACGGTTCTCGTTTCTAGTTTCGTTCCCGTTTGCGGTTCTCGTTTCTGGTAACATAGTCTATGTTGTCTATATAATATATAGACAACATAGATATATAGACAAGTAACAGACTGTTTCTCCCGAGACATACCAACAACTCATATCTATGTACATTGTGGCCAGCAATGGCAACATGGCTGAGATCCACTGCTACTACGTGACCTCGTTTCTGGTACAGACTGTTTGTCCCGAGACATACCTGCAACTCATATCTATGTACATTGTGGCCAGCAATGGCAACATGGCTGAGATCCACTGCTACTACGTGACCTTCTGGGTCTGTTAACCGCGCCAGACCTATGGCAAGGGCACCGCTCGCAGTGCCCAAATCAGCGTAAACCCCTTTAGCCAATGACCCTTCTTTAGCAATTGCCTTTTGGGCTAGTTCTATCAATTCTTCTGTCACTGGCCAGGAAATCGGTACTCCGGACAATACCACATCTCTCGAATGGGAACAACCCACAATGTACTGAAATGGCCTTCTTTTCTCCACTTTCTCACTCCACAGTGAATACAAATCCTCAATGCTGGAGGCTAAACATTCTTTTTCCATTTAGAACTTGAGAACAGCTGCTGCAGAGAATAGAAAGCTTAGTTACTCAAATGTGGTTACTCAATTAGGGAAGAGTAAGTACTGCTACTGCTCGAGACAAAGGGGCACACAGGAGGGAGGCCCCCTTTTTTATACTCAACAAAATCACTTTAGGCCGTGTATTCAGCCAAGTGCCTGCATTAGTAGGTCATATATTCAGCCAAGTGCTTGCATTAGATCGTGCCTGTATTCAATCATTCGGTTGTGTATTTAGTAAAGTGCTTGCATTAGATCGAGCCTCATCCCTCCCTATCTCACGCTTACCTGAATGTATAGTCGCAATGAATTATATATGCAATTTCGATTTCAATTTTTATAGTAATTTCATGCTTATTTATAGCTTGATTTTGATATGGGAAAAAGGTAAAGCATCACTTTAAATCACTGTAATTGTTAGGAAAGATATCAAAGCTGGGTAGAATACGCAACTAACATCTAAGGCTGGGTAGGTGGTGGCAAATGCCGCCATTCCTGTCTTATAAGGTAAGGAAGAAACTACTACTCTTTGTTGGGGGTATGACTCGGCAGGAAGTGGCCCTTCCCTTGAGGAAATCAGCTGGTGTTAGCGTTTATGGTTCATATACGTAATATGATGACTTACATCTATAGTAAGGGTGCCTCGATCAATAAAGGAAGCTACGAACCCGGTTGTATGATTCAATCTCCCTCGATAAGTCTTCAATAGATGTCGGTACTCAATGCTGGTAGAGCTTGGATGGCGTATTACTTAGCCTAGGCGGGGTATTATGTTGTGTGGATGGATGATTCATGTTTACAATACATAGCAGGAAAATCTTGCTTGTATGGTTTTAAACTGATAAATCCATGAATTTAAAATCTCATCCCATGAAAGAACTACACTGATTAAAAAAGAAACATTTAAATTCATGCAATTCATTTACTAGAATGAAACTACTTAGAATTTTAGTTGCTTCATTTGCATGGCACAACAATTAAAACAACTATACTAGTATGAGATTTTAGAAACCCCTCTTCAATGTTTGCTTTAACCGACAAAATCTTCGGAGTTGCATTCGGCGTCATTGGCTCAATAGTCGAGTCTTGTAGACTTCCTACATACTTTGAGGATGTAATTGCATAGAGATTAGGGTGAAAAGCCCAACTTCTAAGAGGCGGTCTTCATGAATCCATATGCAGTATTTCTGTTTTTTTTTAAATCATATCTCTTCTTCTATCTGATGTAATTCAATAATTTTCTGTAATTTCATTTTACAAAATAAAAAGATGAGCCAACGATTTTTCTACGGAAAGATTGTAGCATACCAAAATATTTTCAGACTACAAATTATCATTCCAGCGAATTGATATTTATCAACGTCAAGATATTGCAAAAATTATCGAGCTATTACTGGTAAATACATACCAAATTAAATTTATATAACAGTTGTAAAATAGCATGGTTAATACAAGCTCAAGTTCCTGCTAGCCATCAAAATTCATAAATTCAGCAAATGGCCTCCCGCGCACAAACAATGTTGAGGAAGCAGTAAAACTTCAAGTTCCTCTATTTGAGACACCACCCATCTTCTCGACATTCTCAGAAGACCGGCTAATTTGGAGAAAGTGGGCTAATGACTTAGCAAACTCAGTTGGGTCCAAGTACTTAGAGGCTGACGGGGGACCTTCTGTTAATGTCAATCTCTTTACTTATCCGTGGCCTCCTGGGAATGAAACTGGCTATGTCGACCATAGGCTATGATTGTCTATTGGAAATGACAAACACATACCTTTTGTCTACCCAATATCCTTGGATGATTCGACAATGATGGCCGAAACAGGTGCATAAGTACCAAATCATTGAATCCATGATGGTCCTCCACTGCGAGAGCTTAATGCTCTTTTGCTCAGTGGTTATTGATTGCTAAATCTGTAATTGGTAATTACATTGGGACTAGCCAAAGTTTTGTTTGCTTCATATCAGATATATGTTATCATGTAAGATCTAGCGTTTGCTTCACCAGCTTCTCCATCTGTCTTTACATGCATGACAACCATTTTCCATATGCCCTAAGGTGCATCATGACCATGTTCCATCTGTCATTACATTTTACATGCTTGACGAACCATGTAAAAGTTCCATAAGTCCGTGTACTATTTTTTATGGGGAGGAGTGTTAAATATTCAAAATAATGCATCTTGAACACTCTAATATATTAATAACGTGATAGTTTTAACTTGTATTTTTATTATGATAGGGTTCATCTTTGTAGGCCATGTGGATATCTACCATGCTATATAACAAAAATTAAAATGGAGTTTGCTTAGAAGATTGCCATATGTAAGAAGACTATCTTCCCACAGACCACGTTTCAGAAATGGTTTTAAGTGCAAGACGAGTGGAGATTAGTAATTTATAAGAACAAAACACAAAAAATAGTTGATAAATTTATACGGCATTACCATGCAATAAGAGTTCAATATGCAGTTTACCCAGAAGCACTACCTGGAGCAAAGGAACCGGCTAAGGTAGCTGGAGCAAAGGCAGTTTTTATTGTTGATCCAATTTTCTAGAGTACGTAATGCCTTCACCATACTTCTTTGAACATTAGGGTATGCCGTAATTACATATAGATGAACAATAATTTCAGGCAGTGGATAATCAGTCCTCAGTGAGGCTAAAGATTATGAAACCTCTAAGCTAAAGGGAAAGCACTAAGATTCCAAATAGACAACGCCTGGATCATAAACCTCCTAATCTCTCAGTACCTATAAATGCAGCATCAGCAGGTATGCGCTGCCATGCAGCCTTTTTTATAAAGTTTAGTTGGCATGCTTAAAACATGCTTCTTGAGGTAGACAAGTGGTGATAAGATGGTGAGTTGGTTTCCCTATGATTACATTAAACCTGTGAAAAGATATGAGTGACTAGTGAATTGGTTGAGTGACATGCTATACAACAATAATAATGAGTGGTGATAAGATGGTGAACTGGTTTCTCTATGATTACATAAAACCCTAAATATGTGTGTCGTTAAAAGATCTGAATGACTAGTGAATCAGTCGAGTGACATGTTATACAATAATAATGAGAAACCCTAATTTTACACACAAACCCTAATTGAAGCGACGTGGACAAGAAATTTTACACACAAACCCTAATTGAAACGACGTGGACAAGAAATTTCATTATTGCTTTGGCACTAAGGTCAACATTGATTGATTGGGTTGTTTTGGGAAGGACTAACTTTAATCAGTAATAAGGAAATTGGGGTTTGTTTCCTTTGGTAATTTGGGTGGGTTTTAGTGTCAAAACGGGTGGGTCCTTTCAATAAAGCTGAGAGGCTACCTACTCATAGAGCTACCTTTATCCAGCCTAAGAAATGCTTATAAAGTTTACTATCATGCATTTAGTTAAGAATGTTCAATGTACAATTATTTAAGAATGTTCAATAATTACCAATAGAAACTTAGGCTGCAATTAAAGTGACTATATTTCTATCCCTTATGCAGGGACTATATTGCTTTGCAACTTCATCTTTTATTTTTATTTTTATTTTTCCAAATTGATTAGGTTGAGTGAGGCCATCCACCCTCAACTCTCATGAATGACACATCAAAACCAACCATCTATTTTTATTTATTTATTTGTAGTTTTATGTTAATTTTGATTACTTAATGGTTTACAATCAAAATTAACATTATTATACATTATCTAAAATTGTATAAAACCTTATCATTACTATCTCAGATAATGTATAATTCATCTCTCTACTACAATTTTAGATACTTGTGATATGTATGTTGATGACATGAATTCGGTGAATTTTTATTTTTTGTTTAAAAGGCTTAGCATGTTTTACATTAAGCTATTCTATTTTCAGTTTTATAACCTATAAAGACATGGATATGCCTTCTAATTTTAGTATTTTGAGTTTTTCTTCTAATAAATCACTAAATAAATTAAGAATCATCAATTAAACTAACATTTTAAACTATAAGAACTCCTAAATACTTAAAAAATCAAATAAATATAGTTTTATTCAAAATGATGAAAAAAATATACATATGCCTTTACATCAATGTTTTTCCAACATCCATACTTATGGCCAAGGTTGTATCTATCTACTATCCAAATAACTATCAATTCAAAATGAGATTATAATAAGCATAAAACTGACTCCCATGGCCTTTAAAAAACATGCAGTTCAAAATAAGTTCAATACACAAACATAAATATCTCACTCTCATAGTCATCAAATACGCCCTTGAAAGATAGATCAACTAATCACCATCCATACTTTATGCTTTAGTAAAATGAGATGGAACTACCAAAGACAATATCATCAACTCTCCATTCTTCAAAATGCAAAGTTCCTTTAGGGTACTCAAACCTCTTTTGGATAATAGGTCAGTTTAAAAATTAAATTTGTTGAATATTTTTTTTTCCTTAAAACAAAGTGAAATATATGAACAAATAATACATCGATACAAAATTGATTATAATATATATATATATATATATATATTAAAAAACCATAGTCCAAAGAGATGAAACCAAATAAACCAAAGGGAAGATCAAAACTCTCCAAACCATACACCAAAACTCAATCTAAGAGATAAAAGCTCAACCCCGGAACAAGAACCAAGCCCAACACCAAAGCTCAAGACATAAATTCTCTGAATATGTAATGAAAAAAAATGGCTAAAAAACATCCTATAATAAACGAACACATATCTTTGACCAACCCAATAAAATTATCTATAACTTACTTGTATGATTTACCCCTTCCACAATCATTTTGGAGTCGCTGATAACATAAGCAACCTACATGTTATGCCATTTCTAATAGAAAAACTTCAAAGTGAATAACAAACTTTATATAAAGGTTAACGATAGTGCAGGACAAACTTTTTTTCAGAAGAAAAAATACCAGACCTTGATATTCATATAATTGAATCAAAGGACATCATACACACTGCAACCTTCTACTTGGGCTTCTAAACAACATAAAAGCTACCAAAAGATGCCAAGAGGCCATCGAGTATCCATGTGCAATGGAACAAAGGGGGGATCCTTACAACCAGTACATAGAAAGGCTTCAAAAAGATCAACAAAACAACATACCCAAAGAGCCAGTTTGACAACCAAGCTTATACATCATGAGAACAAAGAGAGAGCTAAGTGCTCTACCTAAAGAAGTCAGCTCCATACAACAAAAAAACAGGTGCCCATTAAAATAAAGGGGCTTAGCCCCGGCACAAAGCTCTAAAAGAGCTGAAAAACCCCTTTCAATTCATTCATACCATCAATATACTTAGAGAAATTACCAGACCCAGGAGCCAAATCCAAGGCTTCTTTTGATAGGCAGTCAGCTCGCTGATTGTGCTCACGATAAATATGCTTGATAACTAAAAAGGAGAAACTATTCATCAGTATCTTGATGTCCTGACACCAGTGATCCAAGCAAGGTGAAGCCAAAGATGCAACATTGTTTTCCCAATTGATGATGACTGAGGAGTCACCAAAAACATTTAAAGAAGGGATCCCCAAATCTTTTGCTATTGCAAGAAGTGCCCATAGGGCCAGAAGTTATGCTCTGGTGTTGGTGCTTATGCCATATCCCATAGAGAAATTGAGGGAGTGTGAGTCATTAAGAAGCAAAACAAACCCATCTCCTCCCTTTTTTTCTGCAGCAGCCCCATCAAAAAATCCACATGGGAAGATAATCTTCGGGCTAGCACCAATGTTCCTGATTTTTTTCTTCTGCTGCGGAACGGGATACATATGCATAAGGTAATCCACCTGGTGGATTACGTCCATCATGGAAGCCTTCTTACCATCAAAGATGCATCTGTTGCACATTTTCCAAACACTCCAAAAAACAAAGAGAGGAATGTAGCTGTGGGCAGAGTGTATGGTGTGTTTGGTAAACCAATGATCCAAAAATAAACTGAGAGTGCAATCCATAGAAGGAGGCACACAGAAACGATCACAGAAACTAATTAGATGCCATCCCGTGAGGAGGCATTCGATGAAAATATGTTGTACAGAGTCCTCACCGAAACTGCAAAGGATACAAACACCAGGCCCGACCCATCCATGTTTCATGATATTTTGCCATGTCAAAATTTGGTTCCCAACTGCCAGCCAAGTGAAGCAACATATTTTTAATGGGATTTTGCACCTCCACAGGTTAGCAACAACTTGATCCACAATGGTTCCATGAAGAGAACTGGAACATATACTAGGGCAGTCGTAATTTTTCCATCCTTTTTGTTGTGAGTCCAAATCAGACAATCCGAAGAGTGATTTAGGTGAATCTTGCCATTTTCAAGGCCTGAAATATATTTCTCCCATAAAATTTTCCAGTCACCACCCAACTCTAGATCATCTGCATCGAGCCAGTACCCTCGAGACTAATGTGAAAGATTGCGTGCATGATGTAGGGTGGTGATGCCATAGTCCTCTAAGTAGTCTTTGAGTTTGGATGGTAGAAAGGGATGTGAATCCGAACCGACTATCGGATCAGTCCCAATAAGAGTGTTCAAACCATTACCTACCTGCCAAGACAAGCATCTACCAAGCCAGGTGAGAGTGTTGAGAAATCCATTCCAAATAATCGACACACCCTTGACAAAGAACAACTTGAATCTGAGCCATGTCACAATAGAACTATTTTTTAAATATTTAGTAATAATAACTTGGTGCCAAATCCCAATTCCATTAAGAAACAACCACATATTTTTCAAATGCAGAGATAGACTGAACGAGGCAAGGTTTTTGATACCCCATCCATCATATTCAGTAGGTCAGAGAGAGTCGACTAGTCCACCAGATGATACCTCTTCTTATCAGCGGAAGAGCCCTAAAGAAAGGAAAAGATCAAATTCCCGAGCCTATCCAGTATAGATTTTGGTACAGGGGCAAGAGCCATCCAATAGACTGGCATGTTGATAAGAAAAACTCTAATCAAAACGAGTCTTCCCCGAGAGAGAGAAAATTAAGGGTCCAGTGCTTAATACGCTTTTCAAAAAATTTTATCAACCAGAACCAATCCTTCACCACATAACCCAGGGGTTTGATATAATAACCCAGGTACTTAAAACCCTAAATGATGTGTTCACTCTTGTAAGGCAGAGAGAGTGTGATACTGTTCAATGTGTCCACCTCCACATTATTGAAGAGAAACTCAGATTTATCCAAACTGATGCTCATACCTCAATCCAAGCAGAAAGTATCCAAGATAACCTTGAAAGCAACTCATTCCTCCAATGCACCAGTCCCAAAGAGAACCACATCATCAACAAATAAGAGATGAGTGAGGGCCAGTTGTGAGGAGATTTTAATACCTTTGATCTTACCGTTAGCCCTAGCATCTTCAATCAGTAATCTAAGACCCTCAATGACCAGAATGAATAAGAGAGGTGATAAGGGGCAACCCTGCCTTATACCCCTAGAGGCAGAAAAGAATTTGGAGGGAGTACCATTGACCAGCAAGGTAAAATTTGCAGAGGACAGGCATCCCATGATCCAATTTACACCACCTAAGGGGACACCAATTTGTAGCAAGATGAGTCTGAGGTACGACCATTTTACTCTATCAATGGATTTTACCAAGTCAATCTTAAGGATGAGGGCACTTTTATTTTTTGTCTTCACAGTGTGTACAACCTCCTGAGTTATACCAATCGATTCGACAATTTTCCTATTCTTAAGAAAGCCAAACTATTGAGGGGAAATGAACTTGTCAAGGAACGGTTTTAACCTTAAATCTGCAATCTTGATAATGAGCTTATACACCACGTTGCAAAGAGAAATGGGTCTGAAGTCTGGAAAGGTAACAAGTTTTTCTCACTTTGGTATCAAAGCAATGAAGGTAGAGTTCAAAGATGAAGTGATCCTCCCTTCAATTCTGGAGCATTCTACAACAGCCAAAAGATCCCTTCCCAATAAGTCGAAGAACGCCAGGAAAACTTCAAGTGGCCACCATCCGGCCCAGGACTCTTGTCCCTCTTGAAAGAATTCAAGGAAGCCTCAATTTCCCCCATTGAGACCTCCGAGGAGAAACTGTCGACCTCATCCCTAGGGATAAAAGAAGGAAACAATTTTATTACCTTGAGTTGTGCCACAATATTAGACTGATTATCATCCTTGAAGATATTAGAGAAATAATTGATGCCTAATTCCTTTAACCCAACTCATCTTCCACCCAGGTACCCTTGTCATATTTTAGAGCCCAAATAGTATTTTAATTCCTCTGTGTAGATGCCACAGAGTGAAAAAAAATTGAATTTGTATCTCCTAGTTCAACCTAAGTAACCCTTCTCTTCAATTGCAATGTAAGGTGCTCATGATCCAACAAGAGTTTCAATTTCTTTCTGAGTTCATAAATCCGGTTATGATCCTTCAGAGGGAGAGTGATGGATACAGAAGAGCTCAAGAGTGCCCTAATTTCCGAATCAAGAGCAAGAGACACCTTCTTCATCTCCAGGGACTTAGTACAAGTCCAATCTTTGAACTTTTTCTTCAACAATCGGAGCTTCTGAGAAAGATAATCCATGTCATCCAACCGGTCCTCAGGAAGTAACCAGGGCCAGAATTCTTTAACCATTTGGGTGAAGTCCTCATCAAGGATCCAAGCACTATTAAACTTAAAAGGATAATTGTAAACCCTATCCCCCTCCACCCATTCAAGACATATGGGATAGTGATCAGAAACAGATGAAGGTGAAGACTAGACCCGATGCCTAGGCAATAAAGAAATCAATTTCGAAGAGATCAAAAACCTATCAAGCCTTTTTGTTGATGCCCTCATCCCCAGCCCTACCGTTCCTCCAGGTAGATTCTTTATAATAAGGTAGATTCTTTCGATGATTTACATCAAACCTTTTTATAAATTAAAATGAAATGATTTTATATAAAGTGGTACCATGAAGGAATTTATTGATGGCATGTATACGAAAGATGTATGGTGTAACCTTTTTTTGCGGTTATTTATATGTTCTTTATCTTTAGTGCTAGCATTTTATTTTAGGTCGTTAATTACTTATACTATGAAATGAGAACTTGGTATACTTCTTTTTTTTCTCTTTCTTAATTTTTGTAGCTATTTTTACCTTTGTTTAAAAAATGGTTGATACCAGCCTTATACATTTTCATTTAAGGCATTCTTTTGGGCCTTTGAATCATCTTTGTTGTAAAATATTATTAATTTATATTTTCAAGTGTGTTTTTTTAGAAATTTAACAAAATAAAATACATTTAGTAGTAAGTTATATTGAAAAACATGTACATTTTGCAATTTTATTTAAAATAAGACATTTTTATAGACAAAATAAGACTTTTTTGTTGACAAAATTGTAAGAAATTCTAGAAAATAATGACATTTAAAACCATTTTCAATGTATTTTCATAGATTTTTTGTGCCGCCAGTGAGGGGCGAACCTTTGGCGCCCAAGGGAGCAGAGCTCTAGCCAATGTGACAGCAGAGGAGGTGGAGTAGGGGGGAGGGGAAGGGAGGGTAAGGGAGGAAGAGGGGGAGGAGGGAGGGCCCAAGGAAGGGAGGGGTGCAGGGGGAGGGAGGAAGGGAGGAGGGAGAAGGGATGAGTGGAGGAGGGAGGAGGGAGGAGGGATATGGGAGCGATAGGGAGGTGGAGCCACGTGGGGGATGGGAGGGGCGAAGAAGTGGAGCGATAGGTTGGTGGAGGGGCACATGGGGGAGGAAGAGGGAGCAGTGGGGGAGGAGGGAGGAGGGAAATGGTAGCAGTGGGGAGGTGGAGTCACGCAGGGAAAGGGTTATGCAGAGAAGTGGAGTGATGGGTAGGTGGAGGGGCGTGCGGGTGAGCTTCGGGGGAGGAGGAGGAGGGAGCGGAGCTCAGGTCCCTTAGGCGCAAAGGGTCACCCCTCACTAGTGGCATGATTCTCATAATCACGCTACTAGTGAGGGGTGACCCTTTGGTGCCCAAGGTAGCAGAGCTCCAGCAAAAAGGATGGCGGAGGAGGGTGGAGGAGTGGGGAGGGGAAGGGATGTGGATCAGGAGGAGGGGGGAGGGGAAGGGAGGCAGAGGGGAAGGAGGGTCAGACACAAGGAAGGGAGGGTCATGGGAGGAGGGAGGTGGAGAAGGGAACGATGGGGAGGGTCGGAGTGGGAGGGAGGAGGGAGACGAAAGTGGTAGAGAGGGGGAGGGCCTCTTCAATGGCTAATCCCAACATGCAGGAAGGTCAGTATGACCCCTTGAGCTTTAATAATGAAAATCCTCTTGACGTCAACAACATGATTGCAGTCTGACGTCATGTCACTTTTGAATTCATCTGTCGCACTTTGATAAAATCAATCGAACTGTTCGAATGATAGACAAAGAACCCCATGATGGGTGATTGTCAAGGCAAGTGGAGAAGGGCATGGGAGGCACGTGGCTAAGCCTCAAGCCACCACCCCTCAACCCTCAACACGACCCATGTCTCATCATTCTCATGCAAGTTTAAACACTGGTAGGGAAGCAAGCACGAAAGATATTCATCACCTGGCAGGGATGATGGTAGAGGAAAGTCGACGAAATAATGAAGCACATGCGGATTCATATTTTCCTGCATCCAAAAATCATGGTAGGTACCTGGAAGGACAGCATCCTGAGTACTAATCCTTACCCTCCGGTCTGGTTAATAATGGTAAGCTTGTATTTATACAAGCACTGGTTGCTCTGTTGGATGGCGTTAGCAGTCTTTAGTTTTATGGATTTTGTTTGTCTTAGGTTTGGTCGAGTGCGCATGTAGCACCCTCTGTGGCTTCCCTCGCCCCCCCCCCCCCCCCCCCCCCACCTTGGAGTTTACCTCAGCACTTCATTACATCCCTCTCTGTCTTTTTCCTCTCGAGCTCCTATATGATTTATCCATGCCCTTCATTGCTCTGGATCCTCTAGGACTACGTTTACCTGTGTCTACATTTTTGTGCATTCCCCCCCTTTCAACCCTCTATTGGAAGTCTTCCCTACTCCTCTGTTTCACTATGCCTCTGCATCCTAGTCGTTACAGACATAGGAAAGTCAAGGAGTCATTCTCCTTGGCCTTACCCCCTGCTACCACGTCTAGAATGATGAAAAACGTTGTCATGACTGATCAACTCTACAATGAGCAAACTTCGGAGGAAATAAAAGATGCAATAGAGGAGGTCAAAGAGGAAGAAATAGTTTCCAGACACTGTACTCTGGATGAAGATGCACAGAAGGATTTTGAATCCCTCTTCCTGGATCCAGGATACCCTTGGGGTCGGGTCGCTCTATACATGAAATCGTTGGATATGGCTTGGCACCAAAAATTCCTAATGAGAAATGTCTCCATGGAAAGAGGAGAAGCTCACCAAGCCATCCTCCTCCAACTAAACAAGATTACAAGACATGTACAACAAATTTCCTCTCACTTAGGCATCAGTCTGAACTCCGACACTGAAGCTCCTGCAAACCCTGGAGTTAAGTATGCTGCAGATTAATCTCTGTTACTGCTATGTGTAGTATTTTCTGCTTGTTTTCTTACTTTATAATTCCAGTTTTATGAAAGACAGTAGTAGACTTATTCTCACAAACTCCATCTGTAAATGGTTTAGTTTACTTTCCTTTAGAGCAGACTGTTTTAGACCTCCTCATAAAGAATTTGGATCTGTTTTCCCTTTATTGGGAGGATTCAAATTCTTTAAATTTTGGCTTGTTTTCCCTATGTTGGGAGGGTTGTCTTTTGGATGTGAACAATTATCTCTCTTTTTTTTGGCAATAGAAGGATCTACTCTAGTTTAAAAAAAAAAGATAGACAAAGATCAACCGCATAATAAATTTATTTATTTATTATTATTTTAATGTTGAGATGAGTTGTTAAATAAAGGCTAAACATTAAATATGATAAATGACTTGTTATGACAAATGGCTTCCACTGTGCAATGTCATAGCTCTTCAATCATCTTGGTCTGTGGTATTTGTTTGCTCTCTTGCCAGTGGTACTGCACTAATTTCGAATTTAGGATGGCTCCACTTTCAAACGTAAGAGCTTGACTCTCCACCTCCTACAACATACCCTAGTTCAGATCCCACACTTGGGAAGCAATTATGGAAGGGTTTAGCTTCATGGCCTTTGGAAGGAAACCCAAATCAAGAAGGAATAGCGAGAAGAAGAAGACAACCCAACATTGGCCTTGTCTTGATAAAATCCTCTCTGTGTTCAAGTTTTTTAACCCGTCTCCCTTGTAGATCTCTATTCACGCAATCAATATGGCCCACATTAAAAGGAAAAACCACAAAACTCCTAATGGCCCCAAGAAACTCATATGCCCAGAGTCCTCGAAGAACAGAGGTGAGCGAAATTTAGATTCTATGACATTGTAAAACCAACAACAAAGGTTCATTTTCAAAGGAAGAAAGATAGAATTGAGCGAAGGTTTGAGATTCCTCTAGTTGAGAGGTTGGAAGAAGAAATGGGAAAGTTTGAGGATAAACCTCGAAATATCTGCACAAGAGAAACTCAATATACTAAAACTTTGGCCATCCTCTGACAGACCTAAGATCTTTTGAGCTACACCATAACTGATAGTACCCAAGAATTGTTTGTGGGGAACAATGATGGTATCAGCCTCTTGGACAGAGTGGGACATCTGGAAATATGGACACAACAAATTCTAAAAAACCATTAGGAGTCTGATGCCAAGATAAATGCCCTAGCATGTGAGCTTACTGGCAAAGTCTTTTAGCATAGAGTGCCTCCCTCTAATGCGAGGCTCATCTACCACTAACAGTCGATGAAGGAGACAACCAACAAGGTTCCTATGAACACAGAGGAAGCAAAATACAAGGGAGTCCTTATCATTACTATATTAGACAATGTATAATTCATCTTGCTGCTACAATTTTAGATACTTATGATATCATGGTCAGTCTGTTATGACATAAACTTAGTGGAATTTCATTTTTGTTTAAAAGGACTAACATGTTTCTCATTAAGCTATTCTATTTTCATTTTTAGAACCTATAAAGACATGGATATGCCTTCTAATTTCAGTATTTTGAGTTTTTCTTCTAATAAACCACTCATCTCAACATTTTTTTAATAATACAATTCCTTTATTCATGTCTTACAAAACACACACACATACTTAAAAATCGACATAAATGGACACATTAATATTGTCGATGTAATACTAATCAAATACTTTAAAAAATAAGAAAAAATGAGAATACTCAATTAAACCAACTTTTTAAACTATAAGGACTCCTAAATATTGGAAAAAAAATATAGTTTTATTCAAAATGATGAAAAAACTATACATATGCCTTTACTTCAAATGTTTTCCAACAACCATACTTATCGCCAAGGTTGTATCTATCTACTATCCAAATGAATATCAGTTCAAAATTAGATTACAATACATAAGCATAAAACTGAATGCCATAGCCTTTAAAAAACAGACAGTTCAAAATAAGTTCAATACATAAGCATAAATATATGACTTCCATAATCATCAAATATTGTTGAAATATTGTAATTTCGAAGAATATTCTATACGTATTTTTTGTGGTCCCCGATGTTCCTACTGGGAGAATCACTTGTATTTCTTTATACCTTGATGTTTCTAATCGAGAGAACTAATAAGAGTCATGAGGAATTCCCCTCCATTGTAAGTCGGGTCATTAGTACCCCAGTTGTGATTACTCGAGCCTACAAGATTCAATTAGGATTACTCGAGCCTACTTAACTGAATTAATTATTAAGTGAATGAAAGAATATAAATAAAGGTGAGGTGCTTCTCATTTGAGACACACACACTCACTTGTGTAGCTCATGAGAGAGAGAGAGAAAGAGCAATGGCTAGAGAAGAAGGAGGATCATTCTTTTGGGTTTTACCTTTTACCTTTTTAGGGCATCTATATTGAGGAAGATTTTGCTGGGTTTTTCCCTTTATGGTTTTCCTAGGATAGATCTTTGTGTTTTTTTTGTGTGGTTGTGCTTGTCTATCTTTCAGTGATCTTTTGGTTTCTGGTTATGCTGTTATGATGCTAAATGTTTTAAGATCTGATATAACCATTAAAAATTTCAACATGGTATCAGAGCCACCCTGAAAGAAGACACTGTGCAGTTGCAGAAGCTAAGGCTTATTATTTTTTGGGTCTCTCTCCATAATACATCAGCAAAATAAGGCTATCCTGACTCTCAATTGAAGCGTACATCTTTCTATCAAAGCAGAATTTGATTCTGGGCATTTTCAGTTTTTGCTGCGGGAAATTAGGGATTTTTATAGAAGAGGAATTTTTGAGTGATCCCAGCATAGGATTACTCTCCTCATCAAAATAGAATTTTAGAGACCTGGGTCGAGATTTTTGGTTGGGTGAAACTCCAGGAAAGTCAAACCCTAGTTTGACCCTGGGCCTGAAAAACCCTAAAATATTGAAACTTATAGTTTTGGTAGATTCGCTCTATCTCGAGATTGGAGAAGGATCAGGTGCCGAAACTTTCACAGGTCAAAGATAAATTCTTTATGTACACTTTGTCCAAGTTTTAGATTCAGATTTGCTATAATCTAGGATACATGATTCCTCCGTTAGGGTTCCAGCCTCTCCTAAGATTCATCCCTAAATAGGACACCTAGGGAGAATTGTTATATCTCGGGCTACAAAGTTCAAAATGAAATTTCTCAAGATGTTCCAGAAAGGGAACCGACTGCAATTTCTGTGGTAAGAATTTCATACCCCGAAGATGTAACAGTGACATGTGGAAGTCCGTACAAGTTCGATCTTCTGAACAATCATGAAATGAGTCACCTTGGGAAAACCCGCATAAGTCCCAATTGGTAAAACCAATTCTACTCTAAGCTACGGTGTTGGAAAGAGGACATGCGAGGCTAACTCAGTATGAAATTTCAGATACAAAGGAGTATTATTGCAATAGATACTGCAGACGTAATATCAGGCATTTTGCAGAAAAAAACTGAAGAAAACTAGGGCATTAGATAGTTTGCAATTCTGATCATAGTTTTGGGAAAATGAATATGTTGCTCAGCTCGCCTTCAGCAGACACATCTTTCTATCCAATCATATCTGAAAGATTCCAAGTTTTGAAAATTAGGGTTTCTCTGACAAACCCTAGATTAGCCAAATCTGGAACCAGGACGAACACCTCAAACTGGTAAGATCTAATCTTTTGCCATTTATATTTGAGGTTCTCATTTCAAAATGACCTAGCACCCCAACTTGATGACAAGATTGGTAAAGCTAAAAAAATTCCGAGCATGGAAGCATAGTATTTCACTGGTTCTTGAAGAAAATGAATTGGACACCTACATAAGTAGAGAGGTTCCAGTTCCAAAGGGAAATGAGGCTAAAGAATTGCAGAAGAAGAAAATCGACTCATAATAAGAGAAGAGAAGATGGCAGCAACTGAAGATCAAGCACTCACGATTAAAAGAAGATCCCTCAAGCAATGAGGAATATGAAGAACTCAATTCTTGAAGAACCCCTTATCCATCTTAGCATTTGGATGAGAAATGATGATGTCACGAATGAAGAAGATGATGAAGCAGAAGGATCAAGAAGGAGTCTACCCACGAAACGAATAAAAGATAAGTATTCAATTGTCATTTCATGATATTGTTTTGTTATGCATTTGATTATATTCAGTTGATGTGTTATGCATGATCGACTGTTTGCATTAATGACAACATACTACTAAGATGCATGTGATGGGTAAGTAGCTCATGGTGCTATACAACTCTCCATTGCTACTTATCTAGAATGAAACCTCTTTGCTGCCATATTGGATTAGTGCACAATCTCAATGATGTCATGGTAGAGATGGAAGGCATCTAGAATGTTTCCGTGAGATATGGATGAATGTTGTATTGGCCAAATAGTTGCATGATGCATAAGAATTTGTCATTATGCATATGTTCTATGAAATAGTTCTAACCATGCTACCGGTGCATTTGAATTGTAGGGAAGGTTCTGTACAACCACCTACAAGAAAAGAAGGATGAGACTTGTTCTGAAGAACAGGTGATGACAATTCAAGATTCACTCCAATAAACATGAATCTGAAGCTCCCAGGGTCAAAGACACTGTGACGGAAGAAAGAGCTTCAGAGAGCAGTAGATGCACCTCGAAGGATGAATACCAACATGGTACGAGATATAACTCAAGATGAAGAAAAGAATGGAGAGACTCCCAAACCAAAGTAAGAGGCCTCAGACACACTCTAGTTGTGTAACACAATTAGGTGACATCATTGATGCTAACCTTTCCAGCTATGAAAGAAGCTATGATAAAAGAGTAACAGTTGATCATGGGGAATGATGTCTATGATATGGTTTCGAGACCTAAAGGGAAGTTAGTAGTATCTTCCATATGGATCTACAATAACAAGTGTACAAAGCTAGGTTCGTGATTTTCCCAAGAAAGAATAGACTATGACATGACATACTCTAGTGACCAGACCCACTAGAAGTATATATCAAGCATAGAACCACCTGTACAAGATGATACTCCGCTTCAGGGGGAGTGACTACATAAGATCTCTGAGTTTGACATGGTATGACATGATGGACAACTTCCTGATAGACTGAGACTTTACCAAGAGCAAAGTGGATTCAAACCTTAAAGGTTGAATGTGGAAGACTAGGATATGTTCATGACCTAACAGAATGATGGAAGAATACCAGAATGTTGTTTTTAGTAACCAAACTGGAAAGAAAGAGCGTGGTATATTCCAAGTGGACTTGCAAGACAAAACATGTTGCTGATGGAAGGCAAGATTTGTGACTAGAGGATTCTCTCAGAAAGAGGAAATTGATTATGAAGAGATACTTGCTCTAGGAAACAAGGTACACTTCCATCGGAACTATCATGGCACCTACTTCCATGATGAAGTGGGATCTACACCAGATGGATGTAAATACAACCTTCCTGAGTGGTATGATTGATTAGGAGGTTTACATCAAACAACCATAAGGATTTGAAATTGAAGACAGACGGACTCATGTATGCAAGATGAAGAAGGCCCTGTAGGACGTGAAGCAAGCTCCTAGATCTTTGTATGGAAGGATAGATAGTTTCCTGATGAGCTTGGGATTTACCAAGAGTAAAGATGACCCTAACCTTTACTTCAAGGTTTTAGAAGATGAACATGGCATACTATTATTGTATGTGGATGATCTATTTTTATGCAGTGGAAATTTTGAAAAGATTTGATATATTGGAATGTAAAGCCATGGCCACACCCATGGATTCCAACTTGAAGTTGTTAAGTTGATGACTCATTAGTGTTAATGGATGTGACTCAATATAGACAGATTAATTGGTCGTTGATGTATTTAACAAATATTAGACCAGAAATTTATTTTGCTGTGAACACCTTATCTAGTTCAACGTAGACGTGTTCACCTAATAGCTGCAAAACATGTGATGAGATATCTGAAAGGGACTATAGACTTTAGTCTATACTACAGATTGTATGGCTATACAGATGCAGATTGGGATGGAAGTGTCTCAGACAGGAAAAGCACTTCAGGTGGATGCTTGTAATGTCCCCGGTTTCGACCCCGTTTGCATGATGTATATAATGTAATTAATCATGGTGAGGAGCTCAAGGCAAAAGCCCCACCATCGATTTGGCTGTGTATGTTTCGGCAATGAGGATATTTGCCGATGGTATGTTGTGCTATTCGGCACATTTTAATTTGACATCATGTAAACGCGCACATCAATTAAAATAAACCACAACCAGCTACGGCAGTGCAACGTTGAATGAAAAGGGCATGGTTCCAAAGGATAAGGGGTGGGGATGTCAAACCTTGGTTTATGGGGAAAAACCCATGTTTTATTACCTTGTGGTTTTCTACCTTTGTTATTTGTCACCCTTTTGTCTCATCCAACCTTATCAACCTCTTTAATGATCTGTTGGGTGGTTGGGCAGTTATGGCTACTGGTGGATGGGCAGTTATTGCCTTTGGGAGTGGGGTGGCAGGACTGTCAATCCTTTGCCCACATCCACACTCCACCCACGACCCCATGCTTTCCCTGCCTGTTCTGTTCTCCTCACGCGCCTGTTCACCCAGGGTGCGTTCTCTCCACAGCCTGTTCACTCACTCACCACGATTTTGGGTCTGTTGGCTCCTCACGCACAGGAATTGGGCGGTTTTGGTCTCAGGCAGACATTTCCTTGGTTCCACGAGTTGCTGAGCACCCATGCACTGTAAATTCGCGTCCTTGTTGTTATTTTGTTCATCCACAGGAAAAATCGGAGTTGTTTTCTCTCACGCAGAGGTCTGTTCATCCTCACGTAGAGAAATCGGGTATGTATTTCCCGTGCATTTTGCTGTTGGGTGTGAGTTCTTCCTCACGCACATGGTGTTTGGGTCATTTTCCCTATTGTGAGAGCCATGCTCACTGTCATGTTTTGGGGCTGTTGTTTTCCCTGTGTTTTGCTGGCTGTGGTGTTCAATTTCGTTTTGAGCCACTGTGGGTTTCCAATTCGTGGGCTGAGTTTCTGTGTTTTGGGACTGTGCATAGTTGCCATTGTTTTTACTTTGAAATTGGGCTGTTGCTGTTGTTTCCCTGGTTTGGGATGTTGTGGTTGAGCTGTTTTGGCCACGTTAGGGCCAAAACCAACTCTGGGTTGTCCCTTGGACTTGAGCTGTGCTCCTCCATTGTCTGGGGCTGTCCCCTGTTGTTTATGACTTCTTCACAGAGCTGTGAAGGGATTGTTTGGCTGCTGGTATGCAGTGGTTGAACCTTGGACTGTGCTGGCTTGGCTTGTCTGTGGAAATCCTGTGAAACCCAGCAGTGTTGGTTTGGCTGTTATGTGTCCCCTTGGCTATGTGTAAGCCTGCAATTGACCCTTAGTCCGGAGGAATCATGCCCGGCTCGGGGGTGGCAGCGTTGCTGAGAGATTGATGAGCAAGCTGGCCTATGGTTGGGTGGAACGTTGCAGCGACGTAGCAGGTTGCGGGTGAATTCTTCATCAATAGATAAGTGCCGCTGTTTACTGCATCTCTGTAATTTATATTGGTGTTAAATGAATTATAATGAACATGGAGATTGCCGGAATGTGTGTTGCTTCCGCTGTATGAATGAAAATAAATGCATCTGTGTATGCTTAATTCCAGCATTGATTTCATTTGATTTTCTGTTTATGTTCATTGGGCATTTTGCCCCGGCTGTGTTTGATGCGTTGGTCACGTCCTCTTCGTCGGTTGAGGGACGGGGACGTGACAAAATGGTATCAGAGCGCCATGGTTGCAACAATGGGCCTCTATGGGCCAAGAATATGCAGTGACAGAAGGTAGAATTACCTTCTCTGTTCAGGAGAGCAGCAACAATTTCAGAAAAATCGCCTAAGTGTGAGTAGTCGGACCACAGGAGGAAGTGGAATTCCACCGTTGCGGGTGAGCTGGAGAAGTTCCTACCCGCCATTGCGGATGGACTGGCAAAGTTAACGTCCGACGTTGCGGACGAGTGGCTGAAGTTCCCTGTCCGACTGTTGCGGACGAGTTCGCAGAGATAACCTCCGACGTTGCGGGTGGCGGAGTGATCTTGCGTCCGATTCGAGAACCGTCCGATCGCCGACGCCACGGAGAGTTTGAAGATCCATCCGATCGCTGACGCCGCAGAAGAATTTCGAAAATCCGGCTAAGTATGGAACGGTCGGGCCGTTGAAGGAAGTGAACTCCACCGTTGCGGAAGGATTGGTCAAGTCTTCCGTCCGCCGTTGCGGATGGCGGAGTAATCCTGCGTCCGATCCAAGAGTCATCCGATCACCGACGCATCCAAGGGTTAAAGCTCGAAGTTGGTTCAGAAATCGGAAGGGAGAATGCTCCGACGCCCGATGCGAGAGTCAGCCGACGCCCGACGTCGGAAGGATTGAAGCTCCAAGGAGCCGCCGTTGCGGAGGCGGAAAGCGTTTGCCGGCCGATAAAAAAAGACCGCTGACGCCGCAAGGGAAAGGAAAGAGCGTCCGCCGTTGCGGAAGGCTGAGAGTTCCCGGGGAGCCGATTCAGCGGAAGACGGAATGGTCCGGGAGCCGGTTCGGCGGAGGAAAGAATGGGAAAGGAGCCGACGTTGCGGCTGGGAGATTGACGGAGGAGCCGATACGGCGGAAGGGAGATTGGTTGGAGAGCCGATACGGCGGAAGGGAGATTGGTTGGAGAGCCGATACGGCGGAAGGAACAATGGTTCCTGGAGCCGATTTCAACTATTTCTCAGTGAAATTTTGAGCTGTTTTCAGAGAATTTTCAGGTGCTGAAAATGAGAAAAGAGGCAGTGGCGCAGGGAAGCCACAAGGGGGCAAGCCCCCTTGACCCCCGTCGTCCCTTGAGACAATCGTTCTTGTGGAAAGAAGATTTTATGTTTGGGGCAATATAGTAGAACCTAGAATTCATAAAAGATGAATGGTGCATTGAAAAAGAGATTTTTCAAGTTGGCTGAAGTTGTCACCTAGTCCAAAATGCAGTGGTGTGTGTAAAATGCCAGGGTTAGTGAAAATGTCCATTCTTGGAAGTGGTGTGGTTTTCACATCCGAGGTCGGAATGACGCGTGTGAACAGGCGTTGGAAAGCTTATCCAGTAAGAAACAAGGATAAGAGACCAGAATCTGAGAATGAAGCAGCAAAGTGCTAATGATGGCCGCTGTTATCAAATGGACAAATCTGGGCAGTTGCATGCCCAGGGGCAGCAAGGACTGGGAAGTCAATCAGCTGCTGTGTGGAAAAGGAATTCCATGAGAGGATGAGGAGTTTGAAAGGGAAGTTTTCATTAAAACCCTATCTTGCTGACTTTAACTAAATTTCCTAAGTTTATGCTTGAAATGCATGAGGATACGTATTGCATGCATAGGATATTGCATGATTGGTAAGAATATTGGAAATTATATATTTATGATGAACCACTGATGATAATCATTGTTTTGATGTTGGCATTAGTGGAAATACCAATGATTACATGGACCCGGATGAATATGTTGCGGATGCTGGAAGATGAGACCAGCAACCCTACGGAGAAGGGATAAGGCAACAAGTCCATGACAAAAGTTGGTGAGCAAATTCTGCAATCTCCTGCAAAGGACCAACTAAAGTGGTCATGGCAAGGGCGTAAGTAAGGCCCATGCAGGTAAGAGTTTGCTTATGAAAAATTTCCATGGATTGGTCAAGGTAAGAGACCTCATACCATGTGAATATTGGAATGTAGAAAGGTGTCATGCCTATACATGCTAATGATATTGATTATAGTAGTGCATCCTATATGAGGTAGTCATGGTTAGGCCATGGTATGGTTGAATGCATAGTATTCCTGACTCAATGAAAGATAGCATAGATGGACATGCATTAAGAAGATTTTATGAATCTTGTTGTTATGCATTGAATGTATACATATGAAGGGTGTGAGTGACTGATTGCCTAAGTAAAGGTGCAAATGTTGTGATGCATTGCATGAATGCATTGAGATGAATGCATGTGATATTATGGAGAACTAATGGCTGAAATGATGAATTGATGACAATTCAGGAACCATTTCAGAGGTTGCTATGAATGCAGGATAGTCATGATCAAGTGGCTGCCAGAAATGCTCTATTGAAGAGCAAGGTGGTATGAATAATATGCTTGTGAAGTAAGGAGTATCTAACCACTTCATTTAAATTGCATTAATGATGTGACTATACCTTGCAATGTTAGTGTAATAATGATTGCATGAAGTGAATGAGTTTGGTATATACTGATGTGACTAACTCTTGAAGTATTTGAATTTTATAAATTCTGGAAATGCTTCAGTAACGGTTGTAGCAATAAGATAGTATATGCATCCATACTTACCAAGTGTTTGGTTGATGGAAGCTCATGTATCAGGTAGATCAATTTGAGAATGGCATTGAGAGGTAAGACCCTGACCAATGCCTGAATCTACCATATGATATGCATAATAGGTTGTCGAATTCGAATTGTGAATTTCGGATTTGAGAAATTGCTGACAACCACTAGCCATTGTTGGCTCGCATAAGCTTGTGTTTGGTTGTTTGAAGCTTATATTTCAGGTAGATTATTCCAAGAACGGCATTGAGAGGTAAGACCCTGACCAATGCTGGAATCTACCATGTGAAAGAGCTTGTTAGATTTGCGTTATGAATTTCAAATTTAAGAAAATGCTGACCACTTATAGTCACCATTGGCTTGCACAAGATTGTGTTTGGTTGGTTGAAATTCATGTTTCAGGTAGATTCTTTCAAACATGACAGTGAGAGGTAAGTCCCTGACCACTGCCAAAATCTACCATTTATGAGAAGAAGTCTCCTGGTTGTGAAAATTAGTTGGTACGGGTTGTTAAGTTCGAATTGTGGATTTCGGATTTAAGAGGTACTAACGACTACTAATCATTGTTGGCTTGTGTGAGATTGTGTCAGGAGGGACACATGGTAAGTGGGTATTCATGTTGTGATAGTAAGCATAAAACTATAATGAGCATAGTAGTGCTGCTTACAGGAGACCCACAATTGAGCAAGTCAATTTATGTAGTAGATAGAATCGTAAATTCTTATTGAATTCGATTGCTAAATGTCATTGCTTGGTTATGGAATGATCAATTGTATTGTAGTATCAGGTAATGATTGATTGTTTGGCTATTGATGAATGTGTCAGGGGTACATGCTGCAGGAAGACCATGTGTGATGGCCTGCAGAAGCCAAACTTCATGGGAAGGTTTTCCCTTGGAAATGGGTTTCGAGTGAAACACCATTGGACATTTTGAAAATGTCTAGTCTGCACTGCATGTTTGTTAATAACATGAGTGAGATGGTATGGATTATGCCGGTGAGACAGGTGTGGATATGAAATGTAAACAGGAAACAAGGATGGGGCCTTGGTTTGCTTAAACCTGGTGATTGGAAACCACACAGACAGAGCTAGAGGGCTGGCTTTCTTCTCCACAACCCCGGGATAGCACTAGAAGGAGATGCAGGGCCTGAGGGACTGTGTAGCAGAGAAGGGACTGATTCCATTGTGCTGGGTGTGTGTGTGGATGTTATAGAAGTCAGGCTAGTTCTGGTGTAGGTGTTCCTAGCTCTACAGCGAGCTCACCAGCTTAGCATTCAGTTTTCCCAACTCCTTGACAGTGTCGAACAGATACAAGGGCATACTGCGATGACAAATGGATAAGTGTTATGTGACCCTTTGCTATGAATATGCATGTTTAATTATTAAATTGTATATGCAGAACATGTTTTGATTTATTTCCATGATGAATGATTGCTTGAGTATGCATAGGGCTTACATGACACACACCGGAAGAGAGTGCACACTTTTCCGATGTCGAGTCATGAAAGGGTTTTCAATATTGATTACACTTTGGGGAGTGGACGCACTCCTGGTGTCTCAATATTTGATAGTGAATGAGATGAAATGCGATTACAGTTTTAGAGCAATGATGCTGATGATTTGGCTTGTATTGCTTGTGTTGCTTGTGTTGACAGGCTAAAGGTAAATGGTTGGTATAAGTGTATTGTTGATATAAGTGTATGTTGGTATAAGTGCATGTTGATATAAGTGTATGTGTCATTGTTGACATAAGTGTATGATGGGCTGTGATATGCCTAGGGATCCATAGTAGATCCTAGACCTGGAAATGGTCATGATAAAGTTCCAAGTCCAGTTGACATGGTTATGTACTGGCTGGACATTAATTATTTGATGTTGTGGAGCAGCGGGCGTGCTGACCTAACATCTGAGTCCATAGGCGATCCCAAGGCTTGCAAAGCGAAGCAGGATCCTGTGGACGAACGAGGAAACGCACAATACAGATAAGTATTGGATTATTTTGCTTATGAATATACATGTGTATATGATATGGGTTATGATGTTTAAGCTCTTGTTCTAGAGATGAAACTAGTAAGAATAAACTAAGCATGTGAATCTATTCAATGTTTGATATAGGTATCGCAGGAAGCGAGGACTATGAGAGCATCCTAGAGGTGCATGTGGACATGTGACT
>LPNX011090954.1:182039-231331 GCA_001517045.1 Pseudotsuga menziesii | reverse complement strand
TCCCTTGTCCCGCTGCAGACTCATTAGCCCCTTTGGACCACTTTATATATTTTAATGTTACCTTGATCATCCCTAAAAACATTAGAATATTGATATACGCGGCTTTTCCCTCAATATCCACGTACATACGCGGATATTTCCCCTATAGTCGCGTACATCGGGATGTGTACATAAATCCAAATCCTTTTGGACTGTTCCTTGACTTGGATCCGACTCATATGACTCCTGGCCTTCCATATGCCTTCAGATCGCATGGATTCGACCCTTCAGTACCCCTTTGAAGAACTATATAAGGAACCCATTGGTACATTGAAAGCATAAGAGAACTTTGAGAGTAACAAAACTATAGTCCATTGTTGCCAGGATTTATGCTTGATTCTGCATCCCTTTGTCCCTTGGAGAACTGTTGTGTTCTTCCCAAGCTTGCTTTTCACTAGTAATCTTGCTATCGAAGTGATGGAGGATTGAGGTGGTGGAGGCCCAAGTGGGGGATTCAGTTTCTCCGATTCGCAGACGTGCCGTCAGAGGTTGTCACTTGTAATCTCTGATTCATATTAATAGAAATATCTTTTCCTGTCCAGTAATGTGTATTTGAATGAATATTGTTTCCATTGGAATATGTCAAATGCTTTTACATTATTGATGATATATGCTAGAATAGATCTAACACCATGAAATATAGTATGCTTGTATTTTTTACTTGTTGTTGAGGACGTGCTATAACAATTCAAGCTGAAGATTGGAAAGCTCAACGGGGATCTACTTCAACCGTCCGGAATAAGGTACGAGGTTCGATCCTTTAGTGTTAGATTGTTTATTTCTATTGCATATTGGGAAAGATTGATTTCTGGAGTCTAGTTGTCTGTTGTGGTACCCCAAGCCATAGGAATTTCTCTCTGTAACAAATGGGTATCCACTCCATTTTGAAGAACCGGCCATGAGCTCTTCCAAAAATCCTGTTAAGCATTAAAGCTATGAATCTGTATGGGGCCCTCAAGCTTGCTGTGTCATACTCTCCTGTAGCCCTAGTTCTAAAATGCTTTCCAGTCAACAACATTCTTTTAAGGGTCTCAACTAGGTCCATTCTGAGGTTATTTAACCAATAGTCAGACAAGAATACTTGTGCTTCTGGCAGGTGGTAGGCCAGGGCTACATATCCGGGGCTATAGGTAGCATAGCCCTATTTTTCAACATTCTCTAGGATCATCGTGGTTACATCTACCCGAGGCAGAATCCAACCAATCACTTCAGAGCATGGGAAGAGATTTGGTCTGGTGGCAATATTCATCATTGAAGATCTCTCTATGTTGGCATAAATTCCTTCTTCTTCCAATCCCATATCAGGCACTTCGCTGTGGGTGATTAACCTATATATTTCCCCCAATTGGTATTCAGGTTCGACACCAGATATACACTTGGTATCCTCATATATGTACTCAGTATTGGTGATAACTTCTACTTCTGGGTCCTCTTCAACCACATGGGCCTTCTTCTTTTGTCGCTTCGACATCTTGAATTCAGAATCTTCCTGTTATACATACAATTATCATCATTAAGACCTTTCTGCCTAAGCTGCAAACATTGGTACAACAAGGTGTAGTGTTTAACTTCATCTATTTTTAGCATGACGGAAATAGTTACATGAAGAAAAATGTGTAAGCTAACACTGCTTTATAATATCAAAACAACTCTAACAATAGAATCGAGTGGGAAGCAAATCTACATAAAAATGAAGCAAACTCGGGCTATTCACGGGCACCATGATCATGGTGCTGCGCGGGAATGACCATGGAAAATATCTGGGCTTTTAAGCGGTGCTTTAACAAAATACTACCCATGCGATTCTGACCAATAAAACTACATGCAGTGACATATCCTCTTCCACCGGCTTGGGGTTCGAAACTGAGCGCGAATGGTGTCGCGTGAAACCACGTAGATAAAAAACGTCTGGGGTTTGATGAAGTGGGTAGCATGAAAACAAAGGGGGAGAGGGAAACCATTTCAAGATCCACAGGAAGGCCATGAAAGCCTCCCCCTACAAAACATCATCATACAGGGCATATTGGTGCAGACAGCGTAACGACCGTCTGCACCAAACCCCCATTACTAAGCGCAGGGTCGCATAAAAAATGGCTGTGGGGGAAAAACTACTTGGTGGGTCAAAATGCCCCCCCCCTGCGGATAGCAATACTACAAAAACTCCTCAATATATAGGTGGGTAACTAACGGGCCAAGGGAAAAAGGTCGTTGAAAACCCCAACCATAGAAAAAATCAACCAACAGCTTCGAACGAAACGGGATAATCCAAAAGAAGCCTACCTAGCACTATTGCGTAATCGATGGGAAGAAAGGTGGTCAAGATTCCACAGTTGAGCCACCTAGACATGGGTACCAACAACGAGGGTCCTTGCAAGTTAGAGAGAATGACAGCACAATGAGAGTGACAGTGGTCAAGTCGAAATGGCAATAGTAATAGAATAATAAACAAACCTGACCCCATACCTATATATAGTCAACCACATACGGCGGGGAACAAAATATCAGACGATGGACAACTATGGATTGGAGAACGCAAGATAATTCCTTCCGCAATGTCGGGTGGCCAAACCATCGAGTTATCCACAAAAATTATCCACATCGGAGCTTCGCAAGACTTAATCATCGGAGCAATAGCGGAAACCAGATCCGCAACGGCGGAACCATAAAGGACATCAACGTCCGCTATTGGCATAGTCTTCATTGGAAGAGAGAACGACTAAAGATCGGGAAGGTTAGCGCTTCTTTCATCCACAACGACAGAACCGTAAACCTTATGGATTGGCGACAACAACAAAGCAGGGTCCGAAAAATCAATACAATAGTCGGGAGACTTGGCGATCTGTCGTACGCAACGGTGGAGCTGCAAAGGGAAAATCAATCCACAATAGGCAAAGATCAGAGGAAAATCAAATAAAATATAGGAAGGATAATGCTTTCAGCAGCCGCAACAGCGGAAGACCAAGGCTTATGAAGTGGTGAAAACAATGATGCGAGGCTTTACAAAAACAAAGCAAAAATCAGGAGACCTTGCCATCTACCGTCCGCAACTGCAGCCACCAAAATAACAATACGCTCCAGCTCGAAACCAAAGGTCAGCCGACAAACGCGTCGGAGAAAAAATAACGAGGCTAAAACTCATTATTCCTCTGCAACGACGGGGTTGCTAGCAAATACTCTCTCGACTCAAACTCTTGAAACATATTCAAATCCAAAACAAACGTGGATCATTTCAGGAACCAATATTTCTAAAGAATCAATGAATCAAGTTAAAGAAGAAGAAAATCAAGCTAATAAAACAAAGGAGGGTCCCGAAATTTTTTTGGAATTTTGGGAAAATGTTGCAGCTGCAATAATTGGCGACTACCTGGTGAACCCCATATTTCTGACTTAACTTCTTCCTAGTGCAAGACCGTCTAGATGAAAGTTGAAATCTTCTAGATATTTGTATCCCTATGCTGGCCAACCTATGCATTTAAATCATTGAGAAGTAGTCCATTCTTTGGGAAATGGTAACATCATGAATATTTGCAAGTTTGAATAACTCTTTTGAGGCCAAATAAGTGAGATTTATTTTACCCGTCCTTAGGTAGTTTCTAGCTTGGACACCACGGGATTGTAACATATAGTAAACAACACTATCCATTTGTTCCTCATTCCCATGCCAAGTGCACTTTTGTGCCATTTGAACTTTAGTTCTTTTGAGTCCTCCATCTGCCTTTCTTTCTGAATTTTATTCAGGCCCCTCTATCCATAGTGTCCTTTTGTGTGAGAGAAGAATTTACTTTTCATCTCATGAACGGAGAGGAACTTTTGGAAATTTGAAATTCATGCTTTTGGTACTTTGCTTTGATATATATATATATATTTTAAGGAGTTTTGACTCTTGATAGCTTTTAGCTTTTCTAAAATAATGGCATGGGATCATTTATATATGATATACTATTTACCTTGCTTCCCTTCCGTGGGCCCTTTGCTGTCACCCCCTTGGACATTTAGATATGAAATGAATGGTGCCTCGAAAAAGTACTCCAGACCTGTTAATTCTGAGTTATTTACAGGTTTTAAGTGGAACTTCAATGAATGCATGGCCAATTAGGAACACTGCTACTAGAAGACATTTTATATTTCAAAAGCACAGTCTTTTACTCCATATTTCAGTTAACTAAGAACCCTGATGTTTCCATTACAACCAAAAGTTTGCCTCTTTATTCAAAACCAAAAGAACTAATAACAAAGCATTTAAAACAAAAGAAAACATCATCAAAGAAATAAATCAAAAGGAGACAGCATTAAAGCATTAAAGAAAAACAACTCAATTTATTTATGTACAAAAAAAAAACAAAAAGGAAGAAAAATGTGTGCCCGCCCTTAAAAAAATTATTATTATTATTATTATTATTTTTAATCCAACGAGTTGAAGGGCTAGGCTGTAGTGTGGGTCAAAAATCTATCCATGGTCTAAGTGTACCATTTTCAAAATTGAAACCATGTCCACTAGTCTGCAGTGATCTTTATCAACCTGAGGAAGTTGAAGGAGCTTAGGCTGAGTGTCAATTCTAGAACTGGCCTTTCCTGAGGTATGATGTTTTAGCTTAAGCTCGGTTAGATAATTTCCCAGGACAGAATCAACAGATTCATTACCTTCTCCTAGTTTAGTGACAGTGTGCTTCATGTAAGGTTCTCTCAAAATTTTAATCTGATTTGGGGTACCCTTGAGAGGTAACAATAAATGAGACCAATCTGAAGCAAAATAACCTTTTAATCTGGCAGACCAATCTTGGTTGAGAATAAGCCCATATCCACCCGGTATGTCAGCCACCATAATGTCAATAAATTGACATATCTTGTTATTTGCAGAAAAGTGAATGAGAACATTTTTCATTTCTCCCACTAATTTGACACCTGAGCTATCTAATTGCACTACTTCCCTTGCTGTGAACTCTGGCTGTCCATTAATATTTGTGCATACCTAAAGTGGCATAACATTCACCTCTGATCCAGAGTCTACCAAGCAATTATGCACACTATGATTCAGCATTTCTAGGGTCAAAAGAAAAGGCAGGGTTTCATCTTTTTCTTCCCAACCTGGTTCTATGTCTTCTTCTCTTGGTTGGTTTTGAGTGGGTATATCCTCTTTAAGCTCCTCAATTTCTTCATTGTTTCCTTGATCAACCCCTGCCTGTTCTTCCACAAGTTTGACAGGCTCACTGATTGGCTCGGTTTCCTGGTTGACAGTGGTGACTTTAGGTGTTTTATCTTTAATATTTACATCAATCTGTCTCTTGACCGTCTCTTGCAATTTTTTAATCTTCGAAATTATTGCATTGTCTTTAATTGCTAGGTCCGTATCTTTTGTTGCTGTTGGTGTGCATTCAGATTTAAAAACATTCTCTTCTGTGTTGAAAAGCGAGCTACCATTCCGTAAGAACATGGTATCATCATCTTGTTTCTCTATGGTCTGGTTTTTCTCTTTTTCCTTACCACTTTCTTTAGTCAATTTAGAGTCCAGCAGCTTATTCATCACCAATGTCATCGAATTTAACCATTGGGGACACTTCTTTTTAGAATGAGGTTGTTGGTGAAAAGTGCAGAAATTATCCCCCCCTACTTCGGTTATGTTCATTGATGATAAATTCGGTGGAGGTATTTTCCATTGGTTGCTATCCTCTCTTTTTGGGTAGTAGGGTTTGTAAGTTCTTTGAACTTCCCTCTCCTTCTCCATATCTATTATTTGGTTGGATATTTTTTGAATCATTTTCAGCATTCCCTGATAATCATGTGATTGTTCATCTTAGGTTTAGATAGCAATAAGGCTCTTCTCCTGGTATTTTTCTCTTCAGGTAGATCGGGATAATCTGCTACACTTTCCTTTTCAGCCTCTACCCTTTCTGCTTCTTCATAAGTCTCTACCAATGTGGGTCGTGCTTTCATTTTGGAAAACATAGCTAATTCAGGTCCTAGGGAAGAGGTGAAATATTCAATTAAGACCTTGTCAGAGGGTCTGTCAGCTTTAGAAAAGTTCTTTAGGTATGTTGAAAATATTTGAGTGAAACTATGTACCTTCTCATTCTTCTCTTTTCTTAACAAACCAAGACCTTTCATTAGTGAGGCATGTGTCTTTTGGGCTGAGTACTTACTTCTGAAAGTCCTTTCGAAGGTGTCCCAATCAGGAATAGAGTTTGCAGGAAAACTAAAATACCAGGATGCTGCTGCCCCTTTAAGGGTATGCGGGAATAATCGACAGACAACATCTTCGTACTCCCCAGCCCTTAACCCTTCTATTGCTAGATAGAAGCTTTGCAAGTAGTCATCTATAGCAGTCCTCTCATCGGGGTCAAACTTCGGTAGCAACTTCTCAAAAGCGTGAGGTAGGTTATGCAAAGGAGGTGTTAGGTTCAAAGGTGATCTAGCTCTCCAAACCGGCACTTGGTTGGGCTGATTCACATTTATACCAGCCATGATCAAGGTGAACGAATGGGAGTCTGAGTAAGAAACACTGTAAGATGAAACTGGGCTTACTTGCTTCACAGGTAGAACTAGAACACGTATGTACTTGGGTTAAGTCAAACTCTTCCAAACCTCTGCTGGTGGGGTATTCTTGGGAAAATAGGTTTCCACGGCCAGCCATGCACTAGCGTCCCTCCTTCTAGTGCCAGAAACTGTTGAGGCCTAGAAATTCACAGGCAACAACAACAAGGGATTCTCCCCAGTTAGCGTTCCCAACTAGCCCATGACTGTTTGGTATGGGGAATCCATCCGGTTTGCGGTTCGGCTACCATAGGTCAAAGTAACAAAAAACAAAGGTTTTACCGGTTGCGGCCCGGTCCACCATGTATTTTGTAATTTTTTATTTAAGTATGATATGCAAGTGTCTAATTAACAATGCAGGGTGATGAAGGATGCAAGGAGTGGTCACAACATGATGCGTAGGTTCTTACCTCTTGTCTTAGAGCTCACAAACATCTAAATCACATATGCAACAATAAAGTAAACTAACTATCCACCTATCTATCTATCTATCTATCTATCCCCGGGGAGCCAAATTGTAACTTATTATATGAGTAATGTGTAATGTACATGCATTATAATGAGAAATTACAGGTAGCTGATATTCCTTCCTACAACACATGAACGATTAAAATATTTAGACAATCAGATAGCCAATTGTTTTTGAACAGCATGCATTACTCATGGTGGTAATCACACAGAATAAACTAGAAATCATTAAAACAAGAACATAGGCTCTGAGAGTTAGAACGATCTCACAGTTGATGGACACAAAGTTGGAAAAAAAAATAGTTCATCTTTCCACCATCCACAGCATAACATTTGAAAGTCCCACCACTCTTTCTCCAATAAGAAAACAATGATTCTTTATTGCAAAAAAAAGTAGTTCTTCTTACAATATCGCTTTACATGTCTAACTGGGAAAAATCCCCTATTCCTTCTAAGCCTTCTACATTTATACAAAAAGGGCGAGACTGTCGGGCTACCTAAAGTAACCTTTGGGCTTCCCAACTCTTCACCTCCAATGTTTCACTTTTCTCAAATGTTTTTACAAAATTGTTACAAATTACAAAAGTGAACAATCTTTTATAAGGAGGGTCCCACTTGGGTGTCCAGAAACTTCTTCCACACCAAAGCTTCAGAGGAAATGCCTTCAAAGGCACAAGGTTCCAGAAACTGAATGTTGATCTCAAACTTCACAGCCTGGTTCTTTATAGCCTCGATTCTGGCTGTGATCAACCGAATCTGTTCCTCCAAAAGCTGCACACTGATGGCAGAATGATCTACTTCACTCCTTAAGATCTGATCATCCAGGGATTTAATATGCTGTACTTTCGCTTCCTCCTCCTGATATCTCTTTTGCAACAGCTCCACAAATGAGTTGTGGTCCGAGAAAACATCAAGCCTCTGTTCGGCCTCTATTTGGCACCGATTGTAGGTAATAAGGAGCCTCCTGAAAAACTTTGTGCATGTTCCTTTCCTATTTTTAACGGCCTTTTTGAAATCCTCTACGGTATTTATAGAAAAATCCAGTAAGTCATAATCCCACTTGAGGGCCTGTTTATCCTTCGATGCCAGCTCTGTTGGAGATTCTTCATTGTTCTCCAGCCTTGCCATTCTTGCAGTCAGGACTTCAAGGACATCCTGAGATCTATCAACAAAGTAAGAGGAGGTTTCCAAGATTTCCTCTAATTGGCCATCTACCTGCAGAACTTTGCATCTCTCCTCTTCTATGGAAGTCTGCAGCTGCAACATCTTGGCCTTTTGTGCTAGAACATGCTCCTTGAAGGGTTGTAGATTGACCTGCTGCTCTTTTGCTGCCTCTAAAGTGGTTGTTAGAGAAGATATCTGCTCTTGAAGATTCACTTCTTGTTCTTGAGCTTGCGTTTCACTTGCTTCCAAAGTGGTCTTTTACATCTCTAAGTCTTCTATCCTTCCCAGTAGTTGTTCCTTCTCTACCTTTAGTTCTTGATATTCTTGCTGCACTTTCTTTAGATGCTCTTGGGAAGATTTACTAGCTTGTCTCTCTGCTTGGAGGAGTTGCAGTTCATCTTTTGAGGACCTCATCTCGCTTTTCATGTCCTCATATTTCCTCTTTATCCTATTTCTTTCCTCTCTCTCCTTTCTCAATGTGTCTTTCAGTTGAGCAGAGGACTTCTTGGATTGCTCCAAGTCTATCATAATGTTGTCCACATTATCTTCCGAAGCTTGAATCAGTGCAGCTCCGGCTCTAATGGTGAATCTTGGATCTTGGCCTGTTCCAAACACAACAGGCGTATCCGTTATCATTTTCCTAGGTAGACCTCCAGTTTCAACCTTCCTTTCCTTCCTCTTAACTATCCTCTTTGTCTCCATGTCATAGAACACAGTGTTAAAATCAGGTATTTCTTCACCCACCTTCTGTACAAAAGGGACCAGTTTAAGGGTGGGGACCACAGATGGTCCAGGGGTGCTGGCAGCAGGTACTTTTGGGTCTTGAACCTCGGGGTTCTCCATGTCCTGGGTCTGTCCTCCAGCTGTGTCAGAGGCTGACAGTTCTGTCTCTGTCTACATTAGCTTTAGCCTCTCTGCTTCTTGCTTCTGTAGCTCCTCATCAACCTTTGTTTTCTTTTCTTCTTCTTCATTCCTAGCATCTTCTTCTTCCTTTTTGGCTGCTTCTTGGGAAGCTCTTATTTTTTCTTCTTCTTCCCCCTGCAACCACCCTGCAACTTCTTGTGCCAACCTTTGGGCTTCCTCATTTCTTCTCTTGGCTTCTTCCTCAGCTTTTGTTTGTTCATATCCTTTCCCACCTTTGGTGGTTATCTTCTTCTTGAACCTTCTCTTTAAGGATGTCATGTTCAATGCGTTTTGAAAGACATATTCTTCTCTATCCCAATGGTGGGTGTATTCGAAGTGGATGTTGTGCTCTTTGCAGTGTTCCACCACTTTGCTGTGAGAGTCATTTATACGGAAGGGCATCTCACCAAAATGAAACTTGTCCAGTTCTTCTACAAGCTCATCTACTTTCTTTACTCTGTTAAACCTATAGCTCCCTAACTTGAAAGGAAAAGGAGGATAGGAAATCTTTTTATGTTCAAACAAAAAACTTCCAATTCCATCTAGGAACACTTGCTTGATTGCCTCTTTATGAATGATGTAGTCCGTGGCGTATTTGGGCAGCAGGGAGGGTGCTCTGGAGCCTCCAAACATCCTGAAGTAGAATCCATCTTCAGTCAGGAAATAATCAGCATATTCTTTGAATACCTACAATTCCTCTTCTGACATGCAGTCGCATTCCTTCAGAAAAATGAGAGTATACAAGGGCATGATGAACTGTTCATAAACCTCCCGGTAATGACTATGGTGATTATGTGCCCATAGTGGCTTGTATGTAGCATAAACAGGCATCCTCTCCCTATCCCAGGTGCACCTTAGTCCAGGGAAAGGTTGATTGCACAATATACAATCGACAAGTATGGAACTCATATAAAATTTAGACCTCTTTTGGGACACTCCTCCCAAGGCTGAGGCCATACAGGCTGAAATACTTTTTGATACAATGTTAGCCCAGTTCAAAATGGTCCCCTAGGTTGCAACATAAAAAATAATGGGTATCCACTCCAGTTTGAAGAACCGGCCATGAGCTCTTCCAAAAATCCTGTTAAGCATTAAAGCTATGAATCTGTACGAGGCCCTCAAGCTTGCTGTGTCATACTCTCCTGTAGCCCTGGTTCTGAAATGCTTTCTAGTCAACAGAATTCTTTTAAGGGTCTCAACCAGGTCCATTTTGAGGTTATTTAACCAATCGTCAGACAAGAATACTTGTGCTTCTGGCAGGTGGTAGGCCAGGGCTACATATCCGGGGCTATAGGCAGCATAGCCCTGTTTTTCAACATTCTCCAGGATCATCGTGGTTACATCTTCCTGGGGAAAAATCCAACCAATCATTTCAGAGCATGGGAAGAGCTCTGGTCTCGTGGCAATCTTCAACAATGAAGATCTCTCTATGTTGGCATAAATTCCTTCTTCTTCCAAGCCCATATCGGGCACTTCCCTGCGGGTGATTAACCTATATATTTCCCCCCACTGGTATTCAGGTTTGACACCATATATACACTTGGTGTCCTCATATATGTACTTAGTCTTGGTGACAACTTCCACTTCTAGGTCCTCTTCAACCACATGGGCCTTCTTCTTCTGTCGCTTCGACATCTTGAATTCGGAATCTTCCTGTTATACATACAATTATCATCATTAAGACCTTTCTGCCTAAGCTGCAAACATTGGGACAACAAGGTGTAGTGTTTAACTTCATCTATGTTTAGCATGATGGAAATAGTTACATGAAGAAAAATTTGTAAGCTAACACTGCTTTATAATATCAAAACAACTCTAACAATAAAATCGAGTGGGAAGCAAATCTACATAAAAATGAAGCAAACTCGGGCTATTCACGGGTGCCATGATCATGGTGCACGGGCCGTGGAAAATATCTGGGCTTTTCAATGATGCTTTAACAAAATATTACCCATGCGATTCTGACCAATAAAACTACATGCAGTGACATATCCTCTTCCACCGACTTGGGGTTCGAAACTGAGCGTGAATGGGATCGCGCGGAACCACGTAGATAAAAAAACAGTTGGGGTTTGATGAAGCAGGTAGCATGAAAACAAAAGGGGAGAGGAAAAACATTTCAAGCACCATAGGAAGGCCATGAAAGCCTCCCCCTGCAAAACGTCATCACACAGGGCGGATTGGTGCAGACAGCATAACGACCGTCTGCACCAAACTCCCATTACTAAGCGCAGGGTCGCATAACAAATGGCTGTGGGGGAAAAACTATCTGGTGGGTCAAAATGCCCCCCCCCCCCTTATGGACAACAATACTACAAAAAAACCTCAATATATAGGTGGGTAACTAACGGGCCAAGGGAAAAAGGCCGTTGAAAACCCCAACCATAGAAAAAATCAACCAACAGCTTCGAACGGAATGGGATAATGCAAAAGAATCCTACCTGGAATTGCTGCGTAATCGATGGGAAGAAAGGCAGTCAAGCTTCCATAATTTAGCCACTTGGACGTGGGTACTGACGACAAGGGTCCTTGCAAGTTCGAGAGAATGACAGTGGGCAAGTCGAAACGACAATAGTAATAGAATAATAAACAAACCTGACCCCATACCTATATATAGTCAACCACATACTGTGGGGAACAAAATATCAGACGGCAGACAACCCTGGATCGGAGAATGCAAGATAATTCCTTCCGTAATGTCGGGTGGCCAAACCATCGAGTTATCCGCAAAACTTATCCACATCAGAGCTTCACAAGACTTAATCGTCGGAGCAATAGCGGAAAACAGATCCGCAATGGAGGAACTGTAAAGGACATCAACATCCACTATTGGCATAGTCTTCATCGAAAGAGAGAACGACTAAAGATCGAGACGGTTAGTGCTTCTTTCATCCGCAACGATGAAACCATAAACCTTAAGAATCGGTGACAACAACAAAGCAGGGTCCGAAAAATCAATACAATAGTCAGGAGACTTGGCGATCTGTCATCTGCAACAGCGGAGCCACAAAGGATAAATCAATCTGCAATAGGCAAATATCGGAGGAAAATCAAATAAAATATCAGAAGGTTAATGCTTTTAGCAGCCGCAACAGCGGAAGCCCAAGGCTTACGGAGTGGTGAAAACAATGAAGCGATGCTTTACAAAAACAACGCGAAAATCAGGAGACCTTGCCATCTATCGTCCGCAATTGCGGCCACCAAAATAGCAATATGCTCCGACTCGAAACCAAAGGTTAGCCGATAAACGCGTTGGAGAAAAAATAACGAGGCTGAAACTCATTATTCCTCCGCAACGGCGGGGTTGCTAGCGAATACTCTCCCGACTCAAACTCTTGAAACATATTCAAAGCCAAAAAAAACATGGATCATTTCAGGAACCAATCTTTCTGAAGAATCAGTGAATCAAGTTAAAGAAGAATAAAATCAAGCTAATAAAACAAAGGAGGGTCCCAAATGTTTTTTGGAATTTTGGGAAAATGTTGCAGCTGCAACAACCCTAAGTTAGAATGGACCACCCAACTCTTACATTTGGCCTCATCTTGTCAGAAAGGCACTCCCAACACTCATATCTAACCTCATCTTGTCAGAAAGGCCCAGCACTCACATCTGACCATGTGTAAACACATTGTTCCAGAATGGCTCAGCACTTATATCCAATCATGTGCGAACACACCACATCGGAAGGGATCTGCACTTACATCCGACCATGTTTGAAAACAATGCATCAGAAAGGATCATCACTTATATTCGACCATGTTCAAAAACACCGCATCGAAAGGGCTCTGCACTTACATTCGACCATGTTTGAAAACATTGCATCAAAAGGTCTCTTAGTACCATACTAAGGATTCTTGGTAACTGAACAGGTGCCTCCATTCTCCCAGAGAATGGCATCATCCCTTATATCTGATCAGGTGGGAACACATCCCTCAATCACATCAGAATGGCCATGCGCTCACATCTGATCATGTAAGACTACATCCTACAGTCATATTAGAATGGCCCTCAATCCCAGACTAAGTTTTTCAGATAACTGGCCAGGTGCCTCCATTCGAAGAATGGCATTTATCCCTTACATCTGATCATGTAGGGACCAATCTTATAGTCACATTAGAATGGCTTAGCACTCATTTCTGACATGGAAGTAACCAAATCCTCTCAACATGACAAAATGGCTCAGCCCTTACATCTGACCATGAAAGGAACCTAATCCTCTCACCATGTCAGAATGGCTCTCAGTCTCATCATTTCCCCTTAGAGGGAACCTCGATCGGGAGAACCAAGCTTCTCCCTGAAGTATTCAAACTTCACTCTAGCTAATGGCTTCGTCAATACATCAACTATCTATTTCTCCATCACAACATACTGGAGCTTCACTACTCCTCTCTACACCATATCCCTGATATAGTGATACTTGATCTTGATATTCTTCGACTTGTCATGGAACACAGGGTTCTCTGACAACTTCACATAACTTTGGTTTTTGCAATATATACAAGTATCATCCATCTGGAGATCAAATAAATCAGACAGTAGCTTCCTTATCCATACTTCCTCACAACTAGCTGAACAAGCTGCAACATACTCTGCTTCAGCTGTACTCAGTGCCACACAGGATTGCTTCCTGCTAAACCAAGCAATCACACCTGATCCCATACTGAAGTAGCTTCTTGAAGTGCTCTTCCTATCTATGGAACTGCCTGCCCAATATGAATGAACATAACCCTTGAGGTTAATCTTCTAATTTTCCTAGTACTTAAGCCCATAGTCAACTGTACCCTTCAGGTACCTCAGGATATGATTTGCAGCAATCAAGTGAACATGTCTCAGATCTGTCAAGAACTAGCTCAAGGTGTTCACAGCAAAGAAAATATCTAGTCTCATGTTTTTCAGGTACATCAAGGACCTAATCATTTGACAATACATCGTGGCATCAACCACTTCTGATTAAGCATCACTCAATGGCTTCAGTTTTGATGCCATAGGTGTGGTTATGGCCTTGCAGTCCATCATCCCGAATCTCTTCAGAATATTTACTGCATACTTCCCTTGTCCAAGGAAGATTCCATCTACATTTTGCCACACCTCCATGCCTAAGAAATAGTGCATCATACCCAAGTCCTTCATTTCGAACTCAACAGCAAGTTTCCTCTTCGTATCAGGAATCAACCCATCTGTACCTGTTACAAACAGATCATCCACATATAGTAGGAGTATCACTGGATTGCCATCTTCAACCTTGTAGTAAAGGTTGGAATTTGCTTTAGTCTTGGTAAAGCCCAAACTATATAGGAAACCATCAATTCTACCATACCATGTCGTGGGTGTCTATTTCAAACCATACAGGGCTTTCTTCAATCTACATACATGAGACTCTCTGTCGTGTGTCTCAAAACTGAGTGGCTTCTCCACATACACGGCCTCTTCCACTACACCATTCAAGAAAGTAGTCTTGACATCCATCTAGTGTATCTTCCATTTCATCACTATAGCCAGAGCAAGCACTGATATGATGGAAGTGTATCTAGCTACAGGTGCAAAGGTTTCTTCATAATCTATTCCTTCTTTCTGGGAGAAACCACGAGCCACGAATCTTGCTTTATGTTTCTCTATGCTGCCATCTGCAGCATCCTTGATCTTTTAGATCCATTTGGAAGTTACAATGGACTTTTCTTCTGGTCTTGGGGCAACATCCCAAACATCATTCTTCATGATCGATTGATACTCTTTAGTCATAGCATCCTTCCACTCTTTTCGTTCTACCGCTTCTTCATAGTTGGAAGGTTCTTTATCAATAATGTCACATAGTAAGGCTACGCAACTAGAACATGATCTAGTTCTCTTTCTTCCTCTGGGTGTTTCTTCTGAAGCTCCATATCATTCTACACCATGGATAATTTCATGTACCCAAGCATGTTTCCTCTTATGAGGATTCTTCTCCAGAGGTGGATCTACAGGTTCTTGAGGTTCTTCTAGTTCTCCATCTTCTTCTTGAATTTCTTCATTCATGATTGTGTCATGAATTCTAGGTTCTCTTGTTTCTTCAGGTTCTTCAGTTAGTTTCTTCCTGGATTTGATGTAGGATGAATCTTTGTCAAATGTTACATCTCTGTTAATGTAAATCTTCTTGAACCCTAGGAAGTATATTTTGTAATCCTTCGAGCTTTCAGAGTATCCCACAAATATACCCTTATTTCCTGAAGGATCTAATTTTTTCCTCTTCTCTTTTGGAATGTGAATGTACACTGGACAGCTGAATATTCTGAAATGGATGAATTCTAGTTTATTTTTGGAGAATAATTCTTCAGGAGTCTTGTTCTCGAGTACATGTGTGTGGAGTACGGTTCTGTACATACACCGCTGTTCTAGCAGCTTCAGCCCAAAGATGCATAGGAAGATCTTGATCATGAAGAATTGCTCTTGCAGCTTCCATGATATTTCTATTCTTCCTTTCTGCAATCCCATTCTATTGTGGATTATAAGGAGTGGACAACTCCCTCTTAATCCCCGATTCTTTACATAGCTCTTTGAATTCATTTGAAGTGAATTCTCCGCCATTATCTGATCGAAAGGTATTGATCTTCTTTTCAGTGTGGTTCTCGATCAAGGCTTTGAATTCCTTGAACTTACTGAATACTTCATATTTGTTCTTCATAAAGTATATCCATGCCTTTCTATAAAAATCACCAATAAAAGAAACATAGTATGCATACCTGCTTAGTGAACTGGATGACATTGGACCGCATACATCAAAGTGGATAATTTCCAAGATTCTTTTTTCCTTGCTTTCGCTACTTGGAAATGTCTTCTTTGTGTTCTTCCCTTTCACACATCCTTTGCATACACCTTCATGTTTTGTCTGCATTTCTTGGGAGACCTTCAACAAATTTGCTTATAGGTGGTAGTGCTCTGTAATGCACATGTGCAAGCCTTCTATGCCAAAGCTCATTCGGTTCTACTGAGACATGAACCAAATATTGTTTTGGATATCCCTTGAATTTGTATAAGCATCCTTCTTGTTCCCCAATCTCTACTGCATCATTAATGGTCTTTCCTTTTGGCCACATGATGACTTGACCATCTATAAATGCAACCCTCATTCCTTTTGCATCTAATGAAGATATGGAGACGAGATTCTTCTTTAGTCCTGGTACAAACAATACTTCCTTCATTGTCATAGAATTTCCAGAGTCTATCTTGTATGAGGATTCCCCACTACATTTTATTGGATACTGGTAGTCATCTCCAAGTTTCACCTTGTGAGGTGATTCATGTTCAGATAATTTCACAAAGGATTCCTTGAATCCTATCATGTGCTTGGAAGCACCAATGTCTATAAGCCAATCATTGTTTCCATGTGTGATAGTTCCCGTGAGAGCGGAGATTAGAACATATTCATCATCACTTGAAGAATCATCACTAACTTGTTTGTTTCTCTTTGTGAAAGATTCATCATCCTCTGCAGCATGAGCATGATGTCCTTTCTTGTTTCCCTTCTTCTTGTTACAGCTACTTTTATTTTTAGGACAGTCTCTAGCAAAATGTCCTCTTTCATCACATGTATAGAAAATGTACATAGACAAATCTCCAGGCTTTCTAGAGTTATTCCTTTGATGAGAGTACTTACTTCTATTGTGGCTAGATATGGATTTATTGGATTGTACTACGATAGCTTGATCTTCACTTCCCATCTTTTCTTCTTGAGCTGCTATCTGAGCTTCTTCTTGAGAGCATTCTTCCCATAGTCTGTTGAACTTGACTAACTTCTTTCTGGCACAGATCACTTGAATAAAGGATTCCCATGATCTAGGGATACCATTCAAGGTGGTCATTACAATCTCTGCATTTTCTACTTCTTCATTGACTACTTCCAGTTGTTCCTTGATCTGATAGACCCTTGTAAAGTAAGACTAGATGGTTTCTGCATTCTGGATCTTTACATTCTTTAGCTGGTTTCTCAGAGTCATCTTCTTGTTTATGTTCTTCCCTTCAAACAATTTGGTTATGGCATCAAACATAGCTTTAGGTGTCTTTAGGGAGGACACCTGTGGTATGAGGTCATCCTTGATTGAATCATCAATGATCCTCTTTTCCATAACCAAATTATTCTTATGCAAGGCCTTAGCCACATCTCCCTCTGGAACTCGAACCTCCTCACTGATATAGGAGTCCAACTCATTTTCTTCCAGGACCAGGAAGATCCTATACTTCCAAGCTCAGAAGTTATCAACTCCCTCAATATTTTCATCAAGCTTGGTGTGATGAGACATCTTCACTAAGAACCTCAAATGGAAATACAAAAGATTTAGATCTTACTAGTTCAAGATGTCAGATCTGGATTTGGAGCTGAAATCCTAAAGTGTTGATTCAAGAGTAGATTAGGGTTTTTATTTTTTGGAGTTCTATCCAACCAAATGCTTTGATATTGATCCCTAACTTCTATTTTCGGGAGGATATCAATCCAAGACTGGGCTCACTGAAAAATTCCACTTCTATGGAAATCCCTAATTTCCAGCAGTAGTGTTGGGTCCAAAACTGAAAAACCTCAGAATTGGATTCTACTTCGACAGAAAAATGTGCCCTAAGGAGGAGATTTAATCCAACCTTATTTTGCTTAAAATATGTGGAGGAAGATCCACAAAGTAGGAATCCCTATTTCCTGTAGCTACACAATGTCTTCTTCTTAGGTTAGCTCTGATACCATGTTAGATTTTTAACATTAAACTAGCATTATTAGGATCTTTAACTAAGAGAATAACAAGTACAACAGTCAAACACAAGAAACAATGAACACAGTGTTTTTCCTCAGGGAAACCATAGATGGAGAAAACCCCATAACTTCCTCAGAGATAGAATCAACACCAAAAGTAAAACCCCAAAATAGTAAGATGATCTCCCGATAGCAGCAACCTCTTTCTTCCTAGCCCCAATGTCTTCTTCTTCCTCATCTATGTGCTACAACTGAGTGTGAGTGATTGTGTGATAAATAAATAGGCCCACTCTCTTTTTATATTAATTCCTGACTTGACTAAAGCCAACTAGGGCTGACTTCACTAAGTGAGTCTAATAACCCTAGTCCCCTGAAACTGTGAGGACTTTAACCCTTGAACAATAGGAGGGTTACCCACAATGACTTGACATGACTTGTTTACATTATAGATCCTCTGATCAGAACATCAGGGCATGACATGACTCAATTACATTATAGACACATCCCAGAATAAACATTGGGGTACAAGACATAAGATACATAGGTGAATACATTCTGAAGTTACAATTACATCAACACCTTCCTCCTCTACCCAGTCATCACCCTTCGGGGTATTCTGGGATAAGACGAAGGGTGAAGCTCTTATAGTAATAGGAACTTCACCTAACATTTTTCGAAGCCACTAAAAACGGGTGACTTGGAAGGTAGAGGGGGTAGAGAAGGAGGGATTCTCACGATACTCTAGCATCCTCCCTGTTGACCAACCTTGCATCTGGAGGGTGACCTATGGATCTACTAATGGGCTTAGTTCCATTGTGTTGAGAGCCCAGCACCTTCTCCTAGTTCAAGAGAAATATAGGTGGAAGATAGTCACCTAGTCAGGCTATCACAATTCAGGATTACAAATGGTACATGTCTAAAAAAATTATGATTACTATTTACTTATTTCATTCACAATGTTATGAACTCTGTGGAATATTCACAAACCATTTAAGAATCCACTAGATAAAACAGAAAAAAAAAGACATACACACCATACCATATAAATCAACCCAACTCAGTTCATGACGCTGAGTGAGCCAGTAAAATTTACAATTTACACTAAGTTAAAAATCTGCAGTATTTGAGGACATAAGTCCTTAACTACCTTAACCATGGGAAATACTTGGGCTCAGCCTAGAAACTCATTGTGAGGAGTACCACAAGAACCCCAAAGTAGCTGGGAGCTGAGAGGAATTTCCAAGTGAAACAGGCAATGATCCCCACTGATTGAGTAGCACTCCCATGAGGAAAAAGACAAGCATTGTCTTCTCGAAGTCTTGGTGGCCGAGTGACTACTTACAACCAATAGGAATCCGTTGAAACTGGGATCCAAAAATCATTACCACAAGTTTGACATACAATTTTTACATGATTGATCGCTCACGCCTAAAAGGTGAACCACCCTAGTTCAGGTCATTAAAATGACATCGTCGAGACCACTCTCAACAACCTCCCACACCATCAGAAGGCCACACAATCTTTGATTCAGATTCAGACCCATATCAGTCTGAACCAGATCTGCACACTGCACCATCAAGCCCCATGGCTAGTGCAAACCTGGATCCATTTTTCAGCATAGAAATTGCTGGTGGACCTATGTCCACACCACAAACTATCACCAACAACCCTATAGGTGGCCCCAACACTACTATGCAAATTGTCATAAGTCAGCTGCCACCACCCATATTGACCAGTCAAGTTGTCCCACCTACAACACATGGGGGAAGTGGCCCTTCCACCTACACTTCCCCTCCTGTCATACATGGGGGCAATGGCCCTTCCACCTACACTGCCCCTCCTATATTACATGGGGGTAGTGGCCCTTCCACTTATATTTCCCCTCCTATATTACAGCGAGGAAGTGGACCTTCCACCTACACTGTCCCTCCTACCACACTTTGGGGCACTAGTCGATCCACAATGGTTCAACAAGTACCCCCAACAATTCAGGTGCATTATGAACTTCCAAACCCCACCACCATGGCTACCCCATCTCACATCAACCTGGGATCAAACCTTCCTTTCATGGAATGTATCAACTTTCTTGATTTGGCTCAGCTAACAAATGACCCTATCTGCCATCAAATTTTTAGCCTCCCATGCCAACCAAACTTTCCTCAGACATTCCCAAGTTTGAAGGGAAGGCAAGGGAGTGCCCCCAAAACCACATCATGACATTTCATCTATGGTTCTCATCAAACATCATCGTATATGATTCAATTAGGCTAAGACTATTCCAACGCACCCTCACAGGTGCTGCAGCCAAATGGTACATTGAGCTACCACAAGCCAAGTACCCAGATTTCAACTCCCTATCTTTCATGTTCTTATAATGTTTCCAACTCCCCATCAGATATGACGAAGGGGTGGAGATCTTGTTATCTTGCCACCAAAATACTGCAACCCACATAACCGACCACATACATGAGTGGCGGTGACACCGTAGTTTGTGTAAGATCCAACTTGATGACAAGATCTTCCTGGATTGGTTCCTTAAAACCTTTCTCCCACCTATAGCAAAGGACATTGCATCTAAATGTCCCCAATCTGAAGAGGAAGCCATCTTGAAATCCCAGCAGTTTGATCATATTTATGCACAGTCTAGGTACCTTTACACTATCATTCCAGATGCTTCCCGTGTGGGTACCTCCTATTGCGATGCACCAGGGGCATCCCATGCTACAGACGGCATCATAGGCTCATTCTCCCACCAACCACAACACCGTCCAACACCATTTGCAATACCACCACAACCAAGCAACACTACTAGTGTTTCCTACCAAAAACAAACTTTGGACTATGCAAGAATGATGTCCCAGTCTGGAGCCACAACTTCTTATGCACAACCTGTGCCACTGCAACAGGCTCAGGACTTGGCTTGGCCAACACAGCAATACACGAGACAAATTCCCACATTTGTGGCACCAACACCCAACCAAGTCTACTATGCACCACCGATGCAAGCTGTTCAAGCCCCCTCCCCTTCTCCACCTGCTCTGTTGGGATAGGTGTTTGCACAACAAAACTGTCCCAACCAGCTAGCCCCCAATAAGCAAAAAGGGAAAGCCAAAAATAACTGACCCTAGAACCAAAGCAATAATCAACCGCAAGGAGGCGGTAAACAACCAAATCCTTCCAACAATACCGCGACAAACCGGCCAACCTAAAATCCTCAATGACCAAATGCACCAAGATGCAATGCTCCATTGTGGACAAACCAACCATGTACACTATGTGAGGTCTATGGGAACTACACATTTGAGTGTCCCTTCATGGGTCATGCTAAAAAATCTATTATAAACGAGGTTGAACATGCCACCAATATAATGGACCAAGCCCAACCCAACCCAGCACCATAAGGACCTCCTCCTATGGTGCTCCAAAACCCATTACCAGTCCAAGGATTGGTGGCAACCATACCCCCTCTGTTGAGGCCCCGAAATTCACAGGAAACAACAGTAAGGGATTCTCCCCAATCAACGTTCCCAACTATCCCGTTGACTATTTGGTATAGGGAATCCATCCGGTTTGCGGTCTGGCTACCGTAGGTCAAGTACAAAACAAAGGCTTTACCGGTTACGGCCCGATCCACCGTGAGTTTTGCATTTTTTGACTTAATGTATGATATGTAAGTTCCTAACTAACCATGCAAGGTGATAATATGCGAGGAGTAGTCACAATGTGATGCGCAGGTTCTTACCTCTCATCTTAGACTCACTAGCATCCCAATCACAGTCAACAAGAAAAAGAAACTAACTACCTAAATTATCCCTAGGGAGCAGGATTATCACTTGTAAGTGAGTAATACATTTTGTACATGCATTATGAAGAGTTATAGTTAGCTGACACTTCTTTCAAGACACATGAACAATTACAGATATTTAAACAACCAGATAGCCAATTATTTTATGAACAACATTTATTACTCACAGTGGAAAACATCCCAAAAAATACTGAAGAACATTCAACAAGAACATAGGTTCAGGAAGTTAAATACTCTCACAGTAAATGAAACACAGCTGAAAATGAAATAGTTCCTCTTCAACATTATTCATTTAGTCACATTGATACATTCCACATTTCGCTCTCTCCAGCAGGCAAAAGTTGCACTTTCTGACTGTAAAACGAAGTAGTTCCTCTTACAAGCAAAAGAGTTTACCATTTTTTTCCAGGAAAAAGCCCCTTTGAATCCTCCCCTTATAGTATTTAAACAAAACATTAAATTGTTTGGGTTTCCCCCAATTCATGACCTTTCAGTTTGCCCAGCGTTTCGTATTCTACTGAGTTGTCTGTATGCACTAATGATTCTTTTAGTAACGGACCAGCAGTCAGGTTTGTGCCTTTAGCATTATTAACTTTGTCTTCCGCTTCGAGGGCCCTTTCAGTAATTTGGTCGGTGTCGTTTCGATTTTTACCACACTATTCTTCTACGTCTTCATGCATCAGCTCCTTATGCACACCCAGAATTAATCTACGCGTATTATCCATTTGGGACTGTGTTATGAAACAGAGCGGCATATTATACAAACTGAAACGACTAGTCCACAAAAACAAATGGCCTGGTGCACCACGGCGGAAGTCGGATGGAAGAATGGATTCTTTCCCATACACAAGGGTATAAGGTGACACTCCTATTGCAGACTTGGGGGTGACTCTATCGGCCCACAGGGCGTTTGGTAGTGCTGAGTGCCAACTCCTTTGGTTTTCTATTATAGTCTTCTTTAGGATTCTAATCAGATTTTTATTAGAGGATTCATCCAGGCCATTCCCTTGTGGATAGTAGTTAGCAGAATAATGTAATTTTATCCCTTTATCATGAGCAAAAGCAGTTAATTTAATTGATGAAAAGTATTTAGCATTTTCAAAGACTAACAAAATTGGAACTCCAAACCTGGTCATGATATGATCTTGCAGAAAGATGATGACTTCGTCTTCATTTATCTTGTGCAGCGGGATAGCTTCGACCCAGCGAGTGAAATAATCATTCACGGTTAGAATGTATTTTTGTTGGAGGGAAGAATTTGGTTTTATTTCTCCAATAATATCCAGTCCCCATTGCTCGAATGGTTCCATGATCATCACAGGCTTTATGGGTGCTACTGCTTTAGGTTGTCTCCCACCGCACCATTGGTAGATGTCACATCTCCTGACATGTGCATGTGCATCTTTGAAGAGTGTAGGCCAATAATAACCTTCCCTGAGGATTTTGTGGGCTGTAGTGTCTCCTGAATAATGTCCCCCAGCAGGCCCGTCATGAAACTCTGTCATTACTTTCTTAGCATCTTCCTTTTCTAGGCATCTGAGAAGAACCCCATCATAACTCTTTCTGAACAACACTCCTTCAACAATTTGATAAGATGCTGATTTAAGACATAGCGCTCTTCTTTGCTTGGAATTCCAATGTTCTTGTAACATCCCTGCCTGCAGGTAATGCACAAGGTCTCTGTACCAAGACTCGGGAGCTGTAAATAAAGGACATACATCCATTACATGTAACTCGGCCTCATCCTCCCAGGCTTGTTATTCATTGTTCCCACTTTTAGTCATCAGTTTTCACAACCCTTGACCTTTCACTATAGAAGCTAGCTTGAATTCAAGGTTGTACTCTTGAAGAGTTGTTACCCAGTTGCCCCTTCTTTCTCCTAACTCTTTCTGTATGAGAAGGGATCTTACAGCTAGGTAGGGTACTATTACCTTGGTTCAATTTTTTAATATATAAGGCCTGAATTGCTTCACTGCCTTAAATACTGCGTAAGCTTGCTTATCAATGGATGGGTAGTTTAATTCAGCCCCTTGTAGACCAGTGCTCATGAAGGATATTGGGAATTCATCCCCCCCTTCTTCCTTTTGGGTGAGCACAGTTGCCAGTGAATCATCGGATGCAAATGTATACAGAATAAAGTCTTTATCAAAGTCTGGTATTTTCAGGGAGGGCGCATGTGCAACAACAGTCTTGATTTTGCTGAAAGCATTCTTTTCAATTTCAATCCACTTAAATTGTGCATTTTGTTTCACCATCTGCTGCAGTGGCTTAACAATCTGAGCAAAATTAGGGACAAATCTTCGCACGAAGTTTATAGTTCCCATAAAAGACTGCATCCCTTTCTTATTATGGGGCAAGGGGATTTTCTCAATGGCTTTGATTCTTTCTGGATCAATAGAAATTCCTGTCTTTGAAACTATGTGACCCAGCAAATTTCCCTCTGTGACAGTGAACACACACTTTTTAGGATTGAGGGAAATGCCATATTTTTGACAGCGTTCGAAAATTTGCTTTAAGTGAAACGCGTGCTCTTCTCTTTTCTTCAAGAATATTGTAATGTCATCAAGGTACACTACAACACTTCATCCAATCAATCCACGGAAAGCTATGTCCATATCCCTTTGAAACGTTGCTCCAGCATTTATCAGCCCAAAGGGCATTCTTCTGTAGGCAAAGGTTCCCCATTTGGTTCTGAACATTGTCTTCAATCTATCTTCTTCGACTACCAATACTTGATTGTAGCCAGAGAACCCGTCTAATAATGAAAACAATTTAGAACTAGAGACCATTTGCAGCAATTGCTCCATGGGCGGAACAGGGTAGTTATCCTTATCGGAAGCGCGATTCAAGTTCCTAAAATCCACGCAGAGCCTGATTTCTCCTGAATTTTTTCTTACTGGTACCAGATTTGATACCCACTCAGAGTGTCTGACTTTGAAGATGATTCTAGCATCCAATAATTTCTTCACTTCACTCTGAATCAGTGGCTCCAATTTTGGATGCATTTTTCTTAATGGTTGCTGATATGGCTTGACACCTGCTTTAATGGGAACGACATGCTTGATGATGCTGGTGTCGTATGTTTTCAAATCTTCATACATCCATGCAAAAAAATCTTTATATTGTTTAAATAGATTGATGAATCTATCTCTTTCTGCAGGCGAACAACACTTGCTGAGATTTACAAATTTGGGATTCGTCTCAGTACCTAAATTTATCAGCTCGAACTGTAGCGACGAGCTGTGGGTCTTCACGTTGGCTGGTCTTCTGAACTTTTCATTTAAGTCAAACATTTTTTCCAACGTTCTGACACCTTTAGGAATAAAATTGTCATATTTCATCTCGGCCTGATGCTCTTCATCGTCTATGATTGCTCCTTTAAACACCTCGCCAGTTGTCAAACATTCTATGATTTGTTGATCATCGTCGAACACTCACAAGTTGGTGATCATATCCGGTACTGAAGGCCTGAAAAGAAGTTCAACAGAAAATCTATTATTAGTGGGTATGAGTCTAGCGGCTGATGTGGCCAACAGATCAGCAGCTGCGTTTTTAATTCTTGGAATTGAAATAACGTTGAATGCATCAAAACATTTAAGCAAATCCCATACCTCATTCTGGTAAGCCTTTAAGTGAGGAGAAACACAATGTATCTGATTCGGGATTTGTTTCACAATAATTTTAGAATATCCAAAAACTTTTAAATTACTTACCTTTAACTCAATTGCTTTCTTTAGTCCCTGCACCAGCGCTTCGTACTCAGCTGTATTATTAGTACACTCAAACTCTAATCTACATGAAAGGAAATGTTTATTCTTCTGTGGGTCAATCAAGACATAGCCAGCCCCTGACCCTTCTAATGTCTTAGAGCCATCAAAAAATAAAGTCCAAAAATCATTAACTACTGAAAACGAATCTACTCCTACTGCTAAGTCTACTATTTTACAGTCAATCTCATCAGCCTGTGAGAATCAAAGGGGATCAGGCTAGGTGTCAGATGTGTTGCTGGCTTCTTCTGCTTGATAATTCCCCAGTTCCAACTCAATAAAATAGTTTCCCAAGATAGAATCCACAGGTTCATTCTTTTCCTCAAGTCGAGTAACATTGTACTTCATGTGAGGCTCCCTCAAAACCTTAATCTAGTTCAGACTTCCTTTATATGGAAACCACAGATGTGACCAATCAGAAGCAAAATATCCATTAAGTTTGGTCGACCAATCTTTGCTCAGGATAAGGCCGTACGCATCTGGTATATCAGCCACCACAATATTAATGACCTGGCATACTTTATCATTTGAAGCCAGATGGACTAGGACATCTTCCATCTCACCAATTACCTTCACATATATCCTGTCCAACTGAACTACTCTCCACGGGTATGGCTTAGGCTGCCCATTGATTCTTTTACAGACAGATATCAGCATGATATTACAAGTTGCCCCTGAATCTACCAAGCAATTATGTACATTGTAGTTAAATATTTCAAAAGTAAGGAGGAAAGGTGGATGCTTGTGCTTGGACTTACCTCCACTGCTGGTCTCTCCAATCTCTTCTTCTTCTTCTGGTTGATTTTTAGTGGGCATCTTCTCATCTGATGCTTCAAGGGCTCTCGACAGCCTTTCTTTTTGCTACGACACTTTGCACATCTCGAATAGTGGAACATTCTCCTTTATCTTCTTTAAATCCTCCACAATGTCATAATCCATCTGCTGTTCTGTGGGATGAGGCCTATCAGCATTCTCCTTATCTTCATTTGGTTTGGCCGTTGTATCATTCTATCTAGGATTTTGGCTGGTAATAGTGAATTCTGGAATTTTATCAGCCAAGGATTTATTTTGAAATTTCTTCTTAACATTTCTCTGTAGCCTCTTAATCTTTGGGAGTATAAGAATGTCTTCTTTAACCGTCCCTTGGCTCCTTGTGGCTACGTTGGTTTCCACAACGTCCTTGTACCCCTGAGTCTTTTCTTCTTCAGCGTCAAATAACGAGACATAATTCCATAAAGCCATGGTTTCTTCTTCCTGTTCTTTAGTGGAAGTGGAAGTAGAAGTCTCTTTTCTTTCTTCTTCTCCCTCTTTTGTTAATCTAGAATCTAACAGTTGATTCATGACCAACACCATCGAATTAATCCATTGAGGACAATTCTTTTCAGAGTGTGGCTGTTGGTGGAAAGTGCAAAAATTGTCCAAGCCCACCTCTGTTAAATTCATAGATGCAGCATTGTGAGGAGGAGGTTGAGACTGATGGTTATCCTCTCTTTTCTTATAATATGGCTTATAAAAATATTGTGCTTCCTTTTCTTTCTCCATATCTATGATTTTGTAGGAAAGTTTCTGCATCATTTTGGCCATATTTTCCAAATCTTGTGACTTTTCTTCCTTAGGCTTAGTAAACAATAAGGCTTTTCTTCCCACACCCTTTTCTCCTGACTGCTCTAGATAGTCTTCAATACTCTCTCTTTCAGCTTCCACTACTTCAGCCTCTTCATAGGTTTCCGTCAACGTAGGCTTGGCCTTGCCTTTGGCAAACATGGCCAGATCAGGGCCTAAAGCTGAAGTATAATATTCAATCAGAACTTTGTCTGAAGGTCTATCTGTTTCAGAGAAATTCTTGAGATAGGCTGCAAACCTTTGTGTGAAACTGTGCACCTTTTCTTTTCTTTCTTTCTTCAATGCGCACAGCCCTTTCGTGAGAACCGCATGAGTTTTCTGAGTTGCATACTTACTTCTGAAAATTCTTTCGAAGGTATCCCAATCAGGGATAGAGTTAGCAGGAAACCCAAAGTACCATGATCCTGCATCTCCTTTAAGGGTATGCGGGAATAGTCTACAGACTACATCTTCATTTTCCCCAGCCCTCAATCCTTCTATTGCCAAGTAAAAAATCTGCAGATGATCATCTACTAGTATCTTCTCATTGGGGTCGAACTTAGGTAGCAATTTTTCAAAGGATTGAGGCAAATCATGTAACGGAGGGGTCAGGTTTAAAGGTGATCTGGCTCTCCATGCAGGTGGCAGATTTGGTGGGTTAGGTGGTTGGTTTGCGTTTACGCCAGCCATGAGCCTGGGTGGAGAGTGAGGAGGTGAACCAACTGGAGCGTGAGCAGGAGAACTATGAGGGGTTTCTGGGCCTTCTTGATTCAAAGGTAGCACAACTTCCTGTAAGGCTGTTTCTACAAGCTCTTCCCAGTCTCCAACCAACACTGAGCCTTCCGCTTCAGGACGATCCTTCTTTTTATACTCTCTTCTGGGAAGTTCAGGGATGATTGGAAATCCTCCAATCTTCTTTACATATGCCCTGGTGTGTCTTCTCAGCTCATTAACAATTTCGTTGCCAACAGAATATAGATGTTCTCTTTCTTCCGGAATTGGATTATGAAACCCACTACTTTCAGACTTGTTACCGGTGGAATATTCTTAGGAAAACGGGTTTCCTCAGCCAGCCATACACTAGCGGCCCTCCTTCTAGCACCAAAAATGTTGAGGCCCTAAAATTCACAGGCAACAATAGTAAGGGATTCTCCCCAATCAATGTTCCCAACTAGCTCGTTGACTGCTTGGTATATGGAATCCATCTGGTTTGCGGTCCGGCTACCATAGGTCAAGTACAAAACAAAGGCTTTACCGGTTACGGCCCGGTCCACCGTGAGTTTTGCATTTTTTGAATTAATGTATGATATGCAAGTTCCTAATTAACCATGCAGGGTGATAAGATGCAAGGAGCAGTCACAATGTGATGCTCAGGTTCTTACCTCTCATCTTAGACTCACTAGCATCCCAATCATAGACAACAAGAAAAAGAAACTAACTACCTAAACCATCCCTAGGGAGCAGGATTGTCACTTGTAAGTGAGTAATACATTTTGTACATGCATTATGAAGAGTTACAGTTAGCTGACACTTCTTTCAAGACACACGAACAAATACAGATATTTAAACAACTAGATAGCCAATTATTTTATGAACAACATTTATTACTCACAGTGGAAAACATCCCAAAAAATACTGAAGAACATTCAACAAGAACATAGGTTCAGGAAGTTAAATACTCTCACAGTAAATGAAACACAGCTGAAAATGAAATAGTTCCTCTTCAACATTATTCATTTAGTCGCATTGATACATTCCACATTTCGCTCTCTCCAGCAGGCAAAAGTTTCACTTTCTGACTGTAAAATGAAGTAGTTCCTCTTACAAGCAAAATAGTTTACCAATTTTTTCTGGGAAAAAGCCCCTTTGAATCCTCTCCTTATAGTATTTAAACAAAACATTAAATCATTTGGGTTTCCCCCAATGCATGACCTTTCATTTTCCCCAGCGTTTTGTATTCTACTGAGTTGTCTGTATGCACTCATGATTCTTTTAGTAACGGACCAGCAGTCAGGTTCGTACCTTTAGCATTATTGACTTTGTCTTCTGCTTCGAGGACCCTTTCAGTAATTTGGTCAGTGTCGTTTCAATTTTTACCACACTGTTCTTCTACGTCTTCATGCATCAGCTCCTTACGCACACATGCAATTAATCTACGTGTATTATCCATTTGGGACTGTGTTATGAAACGGAGAGGGAGATTATACAAACTGAAATGACTACTCCACAAAAACAAATGGCTTGGTGCACCACAGCAGAAGTGGGAAGGATACTGACATCGGAAGTCAAAGGCTTGGCCCAGCCATAATGGCGGAAAGACAAGCGCTGAAATGATGTGAAACCCAGGTGGGAGAAAAACCCTCAGTTAGAAATCGGACGGCTTTACGCTTCGGAGGCTAAAGGAATTTTCCATCCGCAATGGCGGACGAGACAAGGACTGAAGACATAAGCGAAACACAGGCAGGAGAGGGCTTAGTCAGACGTCGAAAGACATTCGAATCGGAAGCTCAATAGCTTTCCCAATCGCAACGGTGAAAGGTTAAAAGCCATGGGCAAGCGATTGAAGACCAATACGAATCAGACGTTGGAGCGATTCGGACTTCAGATGCTAAACCGCTTTGGGAGCCGCAATGGCAGAGGGAAAAAAGAGCAAAAGCAGCCGATTTAACAGAAAAAAATAAGTGTTCGAAAGCCTTTAAAACTCAACAACAGTCAAGGTCTACTTCATTTTCAAAATGATAGCCCATCAAAGACAATTGGCAAAACTAAACCCAACTATGCGACTTGCTGCAAAAATTCAAGCACCAACAAATTCTGGGAACAGGCGGTATAGAAATTGTTCAAAACATCCAGACTTAAAGCATGACTGAAGAAACATCAAGGATGAAACAACCTGAAGCGATATTCAGTTATGAGGAGGGGCCCAAAATTTAAGAGATTTGGGAGAAAAGTTGCAGCAGCAACACCCTCCCGAACCCAATCCCAACGCCCCGGGGGCACCTCTGACGATAGAAACAGGTATCCACCAGCTGCTAGCTATGACAATTGAAGAGGTCAATCTACAAACCAAACGAAATTAGTAGGGAACCAACACCGAACCCGCTAACACATCAACGACATCTACATCTAAAACAACTAATGCACCTCTTTAGTTACCCCCTTTTCCACTCCCCCCCATACGCCAAATCACCAACAATGTCATGGCTAGAGATGTTGTCAGCTACAGCATAGTGGATGATTTGGCCCAAACACCTACTACCATGTCCGCTCTTGAGGTACTTAAAACTTTGCCAACACAACAGAAAATCCTTACTAGCTTCCCTTGGTGCCGTGGATCCCTCTGACTCCAAGTTGATCACATTCAACACTGAGAATGGAGAACCATGAATTCCATCAACCATTTCCTTCCAAATCTTGGTGTCTATCCATAATTCGGTCATGCACCGATGCATAGTGGATGAGGGGGCATCCACGTGCATTATGTCTACCCTAGTCTAGTAGAAACTTGGTTCCCCGATTCTGCAACTGTCCTCCACAAATCTGTGAGCTTATCATGGCCATCCCACTAAATCCCAAGGAATCCTCCCCTACGTCCCCATCCCATTAGCCGGGAAGATAGTTCTGATTGACATAGAGGTTGTCAACACTCAATTGGACTATAACCTTCTCCTCAGAATAAGTTATATGTACGCCATGAGAGCTGTCGCATCAACTTTATTCCATCTCATGATGTTCCCCCACGAAGAGAAAATCATGATGGTTTACCAACTAACTTATCACAATATGCAAGGGCTAATGGAAACCTCCAATGTTATCCCTATGATCAACAACATTGATCTGCAAGGGATGACCACACACGCCAATTTTATCCCTACGATCAACACCATGGTTGACAACATACCAGCCTCCTCGTTGTTGAATGTGGGTGCTGGGTCATTTTCAGATACCACCATGATGGCTCCTTTCCCCTTAGTGTCACCACCACTAACACCAAATGAGACTACGAAATTGTGCATGCTCTCATCCAGCACTGCTGCACCCAAACAACAACCGTAGCCGCAGCCCCAACCGCAACCAAAACATTGTCCATAGCCACAACATCAACATCAGCCACAACATCATCCACAGCTGCAGCATTACGCGCAGCCACAACCACAACCTCATCCCCACATACAACCATCAGGGAGTTATTTGGGTTCCTCTCCAGTCCATATAATTCCCTTCCTCTTTCCCCCACCTAGTTTCATGACCAAGCTAGTAATGGCCACCTTAAACCTACCCAAATTTACATTGGGAATTTCCATGTGGTATCTTGATCAACCACCTCAACCACCAATGCCCCAGGTAGTCTCAACCCCCATGAAACCCATTGCAGTTGAGTCTCATCCTCCACCCAGCCTGCAAAAACCAACCACCACACCTGCACCCGCACCGCCCCACCCAAAAAGGGCCAGGGGCAAGAATGTGAAAGCTACTGTAGAGTCTCAACAAATACCACCTTGCATCATCTATGAAGAATAGGGCCATCTGACTTACAACTTCCCTGATATTCCTATGATTTATGCACATTTGGATGCCATGGATACAACTGAAAACCTCCCCGTGGTTGAACTTCCAAGCGCGCCAGTAGTTAGAAACAAGTCATTGAGAATAAACCATGTTTGTGCCCTTTACGGAGTATAGGGACACTATTCTCACCACTTCCAAGACTTCCCAAGTTTTGAATGGCTTTAGTTGACCTTTTTCAACATTCCTTCGAATCTAAAATCACCCTGATCGAAGAAGTTCACCCCCCACCTCCTTCTTCAGAAACCATGTCCATTTACATGATGTCCAGTTCTACTGACCCTCTTGTCTCCACCACCAGTTACGGTCCACGAGGCCTATCTCTTCGTTGCTTCCACAATGATGAGGATATTCTTGAAGCCTTGACTGCCCCAGAATACCCATGGGATGACATGCACCATCGCTCATTCTTCCTGCCCGATGATCTTGTGTCGTAGTCATACCAGTTTTCTATGGAAACCAAATATTTCATTCATGGGAAAGTCAACTGGTTCAAAAACCCCATTTCAGCACCAGACACCTTTGAAGAAGGGAACATGGCCAACATCTCGTTATCCATCAAAATCAACATCTCAACCAATCCCGAGGTTGTTGAAGAAATCATGCTGGGGACATCTTACTCCCTGGAAGAAGTTGCTGCCTACAAAGATCTCTTCCAAGAATTCCGTGACATATTTTCCTAGTCTTACACTGAAATTCCTGGGTTTGATCCATCCATCATGGAACACCACATCAACACATGGCCTGATGTGGCCCCCTTACACCAAAAACAATGACCCATCCATCCTTCCAAAGTGGCCACGGTCAAAGTTGAGATATAGAAGCTATGCACACCCAGCTTCATTTACCCCATTGCGTACACCACTTGGGTTTCTAATCCTGTTCCTGTGAATAAAAAATAGGGTACCATCCACATTTGTACAAACTTCCACGATCTCAATGGGGAGTGTCCCAAAGACAACTTTAGAACACCCTTCATCGATCAGATTATCGATGCATGTGCCGGACATGAGGTCTTTTCCTTCATGGACGGATTTTTCGGATATAACCAAATTTAGATCCAGAAAGAAGATCGTTACAAGACTACGTTCACAACCCCATGGGGCACATTTGCATATTGAATAATGCCCTTCGGACTGAAAAATGCTGGAGCCACCTTCCAGTGCGCCATGACACACTGTTTCTGCGACCTTATTCACATCATGTTGGTTTGTCTTGACAACCTCATTTCATGGCCACAGAAGAAAGCACAGCACATAGGTGACTTGCGGCAATTCTTCCTATGATGTCGCAAGTAAAAAGTCTGCTTGAACCCTTTCAAGTGTGTTTTTTGTGTACCAACAGGCCATCTCCTAGGGTTCATCATGTCACACAAAGGAATGACCGTTGATCCCCTGAAAGTCCAAACGACTTTCCCTCTAACATCACCCCTTTCAGTGATGATAGTACAGCTTGTAATATAGTCTTTTCATTTTTTGTTTTACACATTTTTCAAATGTGAGTCTTATGTATCATTTCCCTTCATTGCTCCAGATAGATCCTACCTCAGACTGATACGTCGGATTTGCTGATGGAGTGAGTAGAGGGTCTTTGAACCTCTCCTCGGCTGCATGGGTCATCTACTCCCCATTGCACGAGTTGATCCATATCGACTAAATTTGGACGGGTAGTGCAACCAACAACCAGGCTGAATATGATGGTGTCAATGGCCTTTTGTCTACATCTCTCCCGTTAGGCGTTCACCATCTTGATGTCTTCTTAGACTCCCGGCTACTTGTTTCTTAGTTGAACAATTACTATCGGGTACATGATCCCTGCCTCTTTAGAAAATTCCTGCACACTAAATAGATGGTTAGAACATTTGAGTCCATTACATTCACACATGTTCCCAGAAACCTCAATAGTGTAGCAGATCAAATGGCTAATGACATTCTAAACTGGCACATTCATAATCGCATATAGGAAACATACAACCATAACATCATGCATAATAATATATAAAATACACACACAAGTGTAACAATGCATCATCTAGGCATTGCATTTCACATCATCATAAAAAGACTCACATATAAAACCATAAAAGTGCATCCACATGCGTAAAATATATATATATAGATATATAGATAGATAAGTCGCATGTCCAAAATATGTCCAGTACAAAATGAGAAGCCACATATGCTTTCTCAGCAGAATATACATAGCGATGCAAAAACTCCTAAGTGCACCAATGCACTAGGGGCAGCCTCGCTAGGCTGCTAATCTAATTGAGACTCATCATCTGGCTCAGTATCATCATCTTCCTTAGAAGACTCATCTTCTGCAAGAATATCGCCTCTCGCCACTCGATAAAGGTAATCACAGGCCATGGCCATTTTCCTCATCACAAAGGTCCACCCTGGAGGAAAACTATGAATCGAAGCAATCAGATCATTGCTCAAATGTTGCCAACCATCATTAGAGATCCCATCAGCAAGCCACTCTAGATGTGGCAGAAGTCCATCCATCTCCCGCCATCTCCTGCAAGGGTTTTCCGCAGGAACCGCCGTAGGTCCCATAACAACCACTCGCCTCTGATATCCGGGTGATGGGTGGGGACCAATATCTCATACACAAAAAAGGATACCATCAGTCCACACATATAAACATACAACTATCAAGCAGCTCAACTACACTATGTGTAAAGATGAACACAAAGAAATCACACCTACATACCAGCTGGTCCCCATTCCTTGCCCATAGGTCGGGGCATCTTGGGGTCCCCATGATAGTTCATACCCACATACGGGTACTCCTCAATGACCACTTGAATTTGACACCACTACTCCAACAGCTACTCAATGAAAAAGTGGTCGACTCTGCTGCCACCCTCTCATACCATCATCTAGCACCACCTATGCATATGTGCCTCCCATGGACCACTATCCCACACAGCTTGATGTGGACGCAGAGTAGGTACTTTCTCAAAAAATAAAGCACATAGAAAGGATCCAAAGAAAAATCCCACCCCAGATGCCTTCGCATTGTTCAGCTAACGCCGAACAACCTGAAGATACATTTGGGCCCACCCATAGTACGTGCCCTCCATAGCACACTCTACCAATTGAAGCTACCCTCCAGATATCTTGTGGCTCCCCATGGAACCCAAGATACATAGTAGTAAGGCCTCCACCACCCATGTCAACAGGTCCTCAATGTCACACATCAAGATGTGGGAGGCACGCACATACGCAGTAGCGTAACAATGCCTATCACATAGCTCCTCCAATGTCTCCCCCCTAGACAACACCGGTGCCAAGTCACCAACAACTCCCAACATTGGGAGCCTAATCAAGAAATACACATCCACCAGCGTGATATCAATACACTTGCCCTGGAAGAGGAAGGCCTCCTCTCCAATATCCCAAAGTCTCACCAGCATTTGCAGCAACAAACACAAGCTCTTCATAAGGGGTATCCTCATGAACTTTAGTAAAACACATCAGGCCAGTGTATCATGCACATTTCCATCTCGCAATGACGCCTCCCGAAGGTCTTTACAGTCTCTCTCCCACCACTTAATCTCAGCCATCCTGCACAAGCAAAACACAGACATCAGCCACTGCTCTCATCAAAAAATGTCGCCTAAAGGCCAAGTCGCACCTGTTTGGGAAAAATGTGCGACTAGGTCGCTCAAAAATGTCCCACAGGTGTGACCAGGTCACTCTTTTTCCTTTGAAAGGCGTGACTTGGCTCCATGAAACCCCAACAGGCGCATGAAGGACCTCCGGGTGACCAAATGTAAAATGTAAACCACCAAAAAGAAGAGATTTGGCAAGAGCTCTTACTGGCAAGTCACGAAACTCGAAACCATCGGTTGGAACAGGAGAAATCAACAAAAGAGAATTTAGGGCCCACCTTTCCAACTCTATAGTGAACAGTGACAATGACACTTCACAAAGTGGTCTGCAACCTTATACAGGCCCCATTTGACCTAATTTCACCCGTTCGACACAATAGGACCATACAGAGTCTATTTGGGACACCGTTTGCGCCATTGGTTTCAGAATTATTCCCTCTATCTCCTTATGAGACCGTCGTCTCATGTTTAACAAAAAAAAATTGAGACCTCTCCCCATAATTTACCTCGATTTATGAGCCACAACATGGTGATGCAGGTGTTTGCGGGACTGTACTTGCATCACACTTGGCTACCGCTACTCATGCGGGTTATCGGGACACCTCCTGTAAGGAACATCATTTTTATTTTAGCATATATCCATCTACCTCGTCCACCGCACCTTATGCGGATCACCGAACCATCGTCCATAGAATGGATCATTTCCTTTTCATGCATTTGGAATATAACTGCCTCTGTACATGCACTCACATCACATGTAGTCAATTTCATCCACCACAATTCACACATGACTCTCTTGACCTCTGTTCGAGAGCCACCTCGGTTTGCATGCCTCTCCCACATTGACTCATGTGCCTCTAATATGATCTATCTCATGCATGTATTGGTATGTTTGAGAGCCACCTACTCCATCCATACTATGCGGATGACCTTTGGACCACTGTCCACCGTCCTCACATGGGGCACCACTTGTGCCATCGCAATCAGTTCACCATACTAGAGTTTCGTTTAAGATCTTTTCTGAATCCTAAAAGAATGAAAAGATTGCCAGGTGCAGCTGCTTCCTTTCTCGCTCATTAAAGTATAAGAAAGGAAGTCTACATCGTCTCGTTTATATCCTTTTGCGAACTATGTAGACCATCAAATGAAAAGGACCACCTTAGCATATTCAAGCGAAGACCATTCCCCTCTGCATACTTTCATGCTTTCTCGGGCAGAGGGGCTGCGCTTTACGAAAAATCTCACCATGGGTTGTTGTTAAGCTCTTTTCCAGCCTTCTCATCAAAAAAATATTGTCGAGAAAACTTGGTTTCGTTCATGATCATAAAAGTATTTGAATGACCGTCCAGTCAGTATAAGTTTAACCTTTTCCATCCTGATTGGACTACCAACGGTAAAGAAGTCTCTCATCCCCTACAGGATGAGTGAGCTCTCCTATTAATACTTTTACCCTTTTTTGGGCACAGGAGACTACCAACAAAAAAGATCCCCCACTGGAGTCTTCTTCATGCTTTTAGACTCCCTAAAATTGAAAGCACCATCGAGCATTTACTTTCTCGGGCTCGCCAAAAAATCCACGAGATCATACCACAATGGTGTCTCTAGAAACCATCCCATAGATAACAATTTGGCAGCATTCCCATTGTGGGTCACCTTTGTTTAGAGTACTCTGCAAAGTCTCTTCCTTGGATCCCATCAGTACCAGAAGTATCTACCTCCCCCAAGTATTTCCCATCTACAGTGATATCCCGGTATTATAGCTATGATCCCATTCTCTTGAGTCAGTTTCATTTGATGCCTAGTTCGCCCCGCTGTCATACTCTGAACAAAGGAATTTTGATTCTACTACATTCCCCCTTCCCCTATTCAACTCTTTCCCTCCCCGCCCCCATTCAGTGGGCTAGTCCGCAAATTGTTTCACATCTTTCGGTTATCTCTCTCACGCTTCTGGTCAAGGAAACATCATTTCCTTGACCAAGGGCAGGTCTCCCTCTGTCGATGACAACACACATATTCCAGAGGCTATACCTAGAGTTCCCTATATCTGGGTTTCATTAACCTCATTGATAAGTTCCTTGGACCACTTGAGAGGAGTCCTTAGTGCCTCTCAGGATGGTTGTTTCTCACGTACTCGACTCCAACTACATCATCGCACCGTTGGGATTCATATAGGGTATTGGTCTGTGTAGTATTTGGTCGAAGACCCCAGATGTCACCTGACTCTAACAAATTGATGAGTCTATTCAAGGGACCTAAACAGGTTGTGTCCCTTATGATTTTCGGGTTTCGTTGGAGACAGTCTTCAGAAGCCCTAGCAATGCTTCTATATAGATTCATGATTGGTGCAGCATACTTGTACCACAGAGACTCTGACTCTCCATCAGTGAGTCCATACAATAATGTACCATTCTAGATCTAGTAGGCTATCAATCATGAAGATATAGCATTCCATGAGAATGCCATGGGTCCAATGTAGTAGTTCTTTGAATCAGTATTGTATTCAGCCTCTCATTAAGGCAACCACTATGTATCATCAGTTGTATATGATCGTCTCTTGTATTATACAGCATAGATCACATTATTCTTTTTACATTGTTATGATCATAGGAATGCCCACCTCCTCCATATAAATTTCACACATTATTTGTATCTCACACATTTATGGGAACCATATTAATACAAAAACTAAAAGCCACCATGCCCCAGCCCAAGAAGCACCACCTCTCCACAAAAAATCCTATGATGTCTGTCGGCCATACGATGAGCTCCTGCCCTCACACATGAGGGGGAAATTTGTTAACCAAAAAATCCCTCACTCAGCTCTACATGGCCTACACCACCCAAGGACACCCATGCACGACCCTCATTTCACCCCATTGGACCCCCACACCCTTAAAAAGGCTTAAGAATGAGCAAAAGGGCTTAAAAACCCCTAAAAAGAGCCTAAATAGCTCTCCTGGGGGCTAAAAACCCTCAAAGGAGCTTAAAACCCCAAAAGGAGATAAAGATAGGTAAAAAGGGGCTAAAATCCCCAAAAAGGGGCTAAAGTCCCAACCAAGGGCTTCAAACCCTAAAAAACCCCAAAAAATCTACAAATAGAAGGGTGGGGGTCACTCTCAATTCATTCCTCCCTTGCATACTATTATGCTTCCTGAGTGGATGCCTTGAGACCATTTTCCTTTGAAGCCACCCACACTCCCTCTCATCCATCTTCCCTTTGAGCCATAGCTCCCCCATTGCCAAGAGAGGTGCTTCTCCAAGCTAGGGCATGGTGGCCCATTTCCACCAAAATAAGGTATAATTTTTGTTTTGTTTTATTTATTTGAGTTTTCCTAAAATATTTTTGTTTCCAGGTTTATGTCCTAACATGTTCTTGCAGGTCTCCATTGTTGTATGCAGGGTCTTGGAGTTCTTTAACCCATAACCTTGTGTGCAGAGGGGTTTCATTTTTCTTTGATTTATGTTTTGTATTTCAGTTCTGTTTATTTTTCTTTACATCCACCACCAGGAACCTATCCTTCTGTCCTGTAGATAGAAGGTAGCCATTCATGCCCTGTAGCAAGGGAGAAATCCTTGCTACAATGGGGACTGTATTTTTTTGGGGAAATAAATCCAAAATTTTTAGGGCATCACAGATGGATCCTAACAGCAATAGACTATTTTACAAATTAGATTGAAGCAATACCCACTAGAAAGGCTACAAAGACAGTAATTATGGATTTTCTGGAAGAGAATATCTTGGCTAGATTTGGCTGACCTCAAAGGATTGTGACTTCCAATGCTACAACTTTTAAATATAACAAAATGATAAATTTCTATCACAAGTATCATATTAGTCTCAACCATTCTACTGCATACTACCCATAAGGTAATGGACTGGTAGAATCCTCTAACAAAACTATGGCCAGGATAATAAAAAAATTACTAGAAGATAAAAAAAGGGATTGGCATACAAAACTGAAATATTCTTTGTGGAATGACAGGATCAGTACTAAGAGGGCAATTGGAATGTCCCCATTCCAGTTAGTATATGGAGTCGAGGTGATTTTTCCAGCACCTTTGTGAGTGTCAGTCCTGAAGTTATTGCAAGAGAAGAAGTATGAGCCAAATCATATGCAGAGAAGAATCAATCAGATCATAGAATTAAATGAGGTAAGGTACAAAGCCTATAATAAAGTGAAAATACATCAAGAAAGGATGAAGAACACTTTTGACAGGAAAGTAAAGGAAGAACAGTTCCTGATTGATGATTTGGTTCTGAAATGGGATACACCTCATGAATAAAATGGGAAAAATGGGATGTTTGATCATATGTGGATGGATCCTTATATCATTGCAGCCCATAGAGGTGATAATTCCTTCATCCTACAACATTAATATGGGTCTATGCTGAACAGAGGTCCAGTTGATGGAATATTTCTCAAGCATTATCTAGCCTGGAAGAGGATGTAATTTTTGTATCATACTTGTACATATTTCTTTATTTTTCAAACAGTACATATCATGAACTAACAGATTTCAAGTCCAAAGAGAAGGCCCTAAGATCTAGAAGGGTAGCCATGTTTTCTATTTTCTTTTGTTTTAACTTGTAGAGAAAACATAAATAACAAGTCTAGGGATTTTAGAAAGGGTTTGGGAGCCTCCCAAAGGATTTGGCACCTGGTCTATAGGGTTATTTCCTACCTTGCAGGGAGGATAGCATCCCAAGTTGGAGCCAGTTGTTAGCACCATTTATGGGATAAATAATTGGTAATATATCTAGCTGATATGGTGGAAAAAGGTTTGTAAAATTTCCATATCATATAACCTCAAATACTATTGATGAAGAGCTGCAGATGTTTGAAGGGACATTTCTAGGTTAAAAATGCCAAATACTTAAAGAAATTCTTATTTTTGACTTGCAAATTCATTGGAACAAATAAATTCGTTCCTAGCTAAATGTTGATAGGAAATGGACAGCCCAGATGTGCAACACAGGAGATCGAAGGAAAAAATCCATTTCCACCCAAGGAAAGTCAGGAGTGGAAGCGCAAAAAGGACTAAAACTTGGTTGTAAAAAAATGGAAAACTTGACTTCTGTCTTTCACAATCTGGGCAGAAATTGGAAAGTGGGAAATGTTAAGTTTTGGTCATAAGAAATTTCAAGTACCGATTTCCTCTTCCCATGAAGGTCTAACAGTTCATCGAGATCCTACACAAATCAACGACGTGCAAAGAAAGAAGAAGGGAGGGTACCGGAAAGTGGAAAGAAAAAAGTTTCGATCTTGAAAAGCTAAAGTTATGATTTCTGATATCCTCCAAATCAACAATCCAGAATGTTTCTATCGAAGATCAACGTCGAGGAAAGAAAAATATGGAAGCAGAAAGGTGGAAGAGAAAAGGTGAAATTTTGAAGTACAATAGAGGGAAACCCGACTTCCACTTTCCGCATCCCAATATATACGGCTCAAAATGTTTCCGATGAACATCAACGACTTAGAAAAGAACAAGGGGCAAAGAGCAGAAAGAGGAAAAATTAGGGAGATGTTCATAAAAGATAGAGTTTCCTCCCTCTGCGATACACAAGATCGATGACCAGGAGCACTTCTGTCAAAGATCATCGGTGCATGACTAAAAGGCGGAAGCGGAAAGCCAGGGGAGGAAAAGTCAGAATTCGCTTTCGAGAAAGATTGAAATTCTGATTTCCACTTTCTAGAAATATGTGGAGGTGGAAAGGCAGAAGAGGAAATGCGGAAGTAGAAAAGGAAGAAGCGTGTTTTACAAAAAGTGGAAAGTCCTCTTTTCGTCTTCCGCCAGATCGACGGTCCGAAAGTTTTCAGCAAAAGATCAGGGGTGTGTGATGAAATAAAGTGGAGGAAAGAGAGAAAAGGGTTCAAAGGGAAAGTTAGAAGCCATTTTCCATTTCCCTCCAACTCCAGATCAATGGCTCGAAGTGCAGCTTGATGAAAGATCAACAATCTAGAAGTGTTTTCACTAGTAAATATGTAGGTATAGATGAAGTTGTTGCATATTTCCCAAAGGAGCTCGAAAACATCATTAACATCAAGCTATCATGAATCCTTGTGGTCCCTATTCTCCAACTTATCCATTGTACATGTGCTTGTGTGATTGATTGTTTGTTTTATGATCTTGGAAGATCTTCCTAATCATTGTTTTGTTAAGATTCAACATCATTGCTGTAACATTTTTTGGCTCTATTTCTAGGTTTGTCTTTGGAGCCTAGGATACTATAAATATACCCTCGATCTAGACTATGGGCTTTGAGAAGATAGATCTATGTTAATTTTACTTTTAATATGATAGATCTAAATAGTATCAAAGCTATGAACAAAGTAATCGGGTAAGAGAGTTGATTTTGAGGGAGGAAGAGGAGGAGAGAAATGCTGGTAGCCTTGAAGATCCATAGTAGTGATTGATAATATTCCTCTCGAAGGACTATGCCTTTGGAAGGTTTTGGAGAGAATGAAGAAGCAAACTAGATCAACATCCTCTCCAATGCAGGAACCTACAGCTCAGTTGAAATAAAAAAAAACTTGCCTAAAAAATTGTGAGATCCGATTAGTACATACACAAAGATTCAGAATAAGATGCATATAAGCTTATAGGACATGTTGAATCTAGATCTCTAAACATGCATCAAATGAAAGAGATGGCCAATAAACTTATTGAAAAGCACCTTTCCTATCAAGATTATAATAAGCTTATTATCAATCTTGACAACATTTCTACAAGCAATTAGCAAATCATGAACACAGATACATGTTACCTCAGTAAAATAATGGCAATGATCATCCACACATACAATGGCACAACACCATCTTGCCTCCAAAGATTCTCTTTATTTCAAATGAACAATAACAATAGCACAATAGCAGCAGCACCTCAATCCCAGTTCTAACTAGCTTAGAAAGAGGCTACTGTGCTTGGATATATACAAAACAGGACATCCAGCCCAAGGGGGCACAATTCCCAAGGAATTAGATCAAATCAGCTGATGGAGAGTCAATTAATGCAGATATGAAGCTGAACTGAGCCTACTTGTCAACCGGGGGCCTGATTGAGCTGACACGTCAACCCATAAACTGACACATCAGTCCACAGAGCATCCAGGAGAGTCCACACATGTGGAGGAGAGAGAGAGGGTGTAATTCCCCATGAAGACAGCTGAAGATCAACTCTGGATCTGATTTGATCACCTCCTTCAGTCAAGGATTTGTCAGATCCAGTCAATTTGCTTCAGATCTAACAGATTTCAATCAAATCGGCTGAGAATCCACTGATTTATAATTTTTGTTTTGCTCCATTATTCATTAATTTATTAATTAAAATAATCAATAATTGATTTTTTGGGGCTTTCTGACCCGAGTGATGGAAAATCACTCAAAACTAGGAAATAGTGGGTCCATGGGTTTACATGGTGCTCTTAGCTTGAAAATTAGCACCAACATGACTAAAACTGATTATTTGGCCCACTTTTATTACAAAATCAATTTTTCCAATTAAACTATTAAAAAATAGCCTAAGTTTTGGAAAAATTAAATTTTAATAAAAAACATTGAAAAAATAAAAAAATTGAAAAATTGAAAAAACCTAGGGGGACTTAGACATGTTCATATGACTCAACCATGATGTCTAGCATGTTTATACATTGACACATAGACTCTAATAACCTCAATAGGCCTAAATGCCAAGCCGACCACCCCAAATTTGGAGGTATGGAGTGAAAAACTCAGAAATTATCAGTCGTTTATTCAACAACCAATAATAACCAAGGGGAAAAAAACCCTGGGCTGATTGTATTGACAAATAAAGTCTAAGAGAACGAGTATTTTATAGACACTATCATGGTAGAACATTTATTATGATTCCTCCATGGGGTATGAACATGTGATATAGTACAACAAGCACTTCTCAGAAGTACTTCCAAAGGTCTTCTGAAGTCCGAACAAGTTATCCTTGTCCAGTTCACCAGGCTCACTTGATAAAAACCACTAAGTACAACTTAGGTGGTAACACTTGTCTCATTAGCATGAATCAGAAGATTAGAGGGGTTTCAGTAGGGTAGAAAATGTGAAAAGATGTATACCTTCGAAGGGTGATCTACAACTCCTTTTGCAATGACTTTACCATTAGAGATCTCTATGATCTCAACATCATCAGGGGAGAAGATGACCTTCCTTGGATACCCTGTGTGAGTCATTTGATATATTGACAATAGGTTAGACGTAAGACCTGGAACATACAATACATTACTGAACTTACCATGGTCAAGATCAATCCTTCTTTTCCCCAAACTATCAGTGACAGAGTCATCTCCCAGCACTTTTGGTGGACCTTTTGACATGTCAAGAGAGGATAATGCCTCCTTGGTTGAAACCATATTTCTTGAAGCTCCAGAGTCTATGATGAAGTTAGGTGAGCTTGATGTGCTAGCAACCAAAGCATGTACTCTCTCTCTATCCTCTGAATTTGATCCTCCTTCCCTCTTCTTTGAGCAATCAGGAAGGGAGATGTTATTCTTCTCCAGAAGTTGGGTCAACATGTCAATTTGCTTCTTCATGAAGGATCTTTAAGGATGATAGCCCTTACTACAGTATGCGCACTTGCTCATTTCTCCTTTGTTCTTCTTCTTCTGGAAGTTCTTCTTGGAGCCTTAGGGCTCCTCTTGAGACTTGTTCTTGTCTCTCTTTTGCTTAGGTGGCTTCTTAGCTTTCTTCTTGCCTTTTAAATCCACCCTTGATTCTCCAGCAACCAAAGCTTGGTCTTTGGAAGGTTTGATGGTGCCCATCATCACCAATTTATCTTGTTCTCGTGTGAGGGATTACATGAACTCTGCAAGCTTAGGCATATTCTAGGCTTGAGATGTCAATTTGGTGGCATGGAAGGTCAAAAAAAACATTGAATAGTTAGGTCCAAGCTTCAATAGTATGGCCAAAAGTAGCTTCTCTTCCTTCCTTTCAATTCCACACCATTTTAACTGCAAAACAAGGGCTTTAAACTTGGAAAAGTAGAGTTGCAGGGATTCAAAGCTGCTGGGACTCAAAGAGATCAATTCATTCTTGATTTGATATCCTCTCATCTCATTTGTCTTACCAAAAATCTCTACAATATTCTCCCTCACTTCATTAAGTGATGTCAATCCATCAAGATGGAAGAGGAGGTCTCTGGATATGCTCAGACACAGAAGACCATAGGCCTCATCCCTCCTATTGTGCCATTTAATTTTCTCTGCAGCTGCATTGGGTTTTACCTCAGTTTCCATAGTCACCCTGTAGAGACCTTTTTCTCTCAACATTATCTCCATCTATGCTTTCCATTCAAAGAAATTAAATGGAATCAAGATGGTCTTCTGAGCTTGATCCATAGCTCAGAAACTGTGCCCTTCAGTCAGCAGAATGCTCCTAGTCAATATGTTAAAATTTCAATAGCAATATGAAAGGAGATAAATTGATCTACAAAATATCTGATACCATGTGAAAATTGAACCCAAGTGATAGAACAATTGCACTCACAAAATTGCTAATCAAACATGCAAATTTACACACAAAGGAGACTAAAATTGGAGCATAACAATAATCTGTATTGAATAAGTGTACAATATCCAACCTTATGAAGTAATAGGATACTACAATATATAATTACATAAGATATTCAAATTCATAAGGATGCCATTAGAAATAGTCAAAAAGTAGGCTTACTAAATCTAGTCAAATCCCCCATAGGTGCATAAAGCAGTTTCCAAATCTACCTAGAGGCTCACAAATTGGAAAAGTTAAGTAGGAAATATAATAAGTGATGGAAGTAAAAATCATACATGCTTTTATTAGGATAAAAGAATGGAGGATGATGAGGGTTAAAAACAAGTCAACTACACCTAGTCTTACTTTCCCTTTTTCTGTAAATCTCAATAAAACACGCAACTTAGCAAAAAAAGTAGATATGCACTAGGGAGGATTTGGAATAAATAATACGGGATAAATATGGTTTCCAAGAGGTTTCCCAAGCTCTCCATGACTCAGTTTTATCAATTTTGACTTCTAGGACATGTGGAGGACAACTTGCATAGAGTGGAATATTGGAAACTAAGAAAATAAGACAAAAGTGGATTAATTAATGTCTAAGGTAGCTAACTATGGGTTGATTATTCTAATAGTTCCAACCCCAAAAAATATTCCTATTCCAAACCAAGAAATATATCATAATACACTTATAATATAACCAAGGTTCTCCCAACAAGTCATAGGGAACTTAACCCCAAAAAAATAAAATCAACTAATGTTGTCCGGAAAGTGTGTTCTTGGGGTAATTCCACCAAGAGATGTGGCTCTAGAGTCACATTCCACATGTCTTGTGAAGGAAATCAACAATCAATCTATTCAGCACACATTTTCCACCAGAATATCAACTCGCATTTAAATGCTATATTACAATACCGTTGCCTCATTGACGTGGAAACTTGTGTTTGTATTCGACAAGATTTCTTTAACCATTGTATTAAAATGAAAACAACACATAAATTTTAAATTTTAAAACATAAATATATTAAATACACATATAAATATGTTTTTACTGGAAATGTGTGGACACTGTTAATACCACCATCCTGTCAAAATATATAAAACAAAAAGCAGAGGAAAGAGTCATGTTGTCTTACTATATGAATACAATGCCACTAAATACTCCAGATAAATCATTGTTATCTATGATTGTTAAATTTCCAGCAAATAATATTTAGATATGGAAATAGTTGTTCTAAGAGAATGCACTTTGAGGATGTCATGGAATTCTTTTGTAGCACACATATAAATAGATTTTTGTTAACTTATAGAAACAACTAAAGAAATAGTTTATGGGAGGAAGTTCAGGGATGAACCTGCAGAGCTATGAGCATGGGCTTGTTGTGAGGATCATTGAATACGATGTTTCCATGTTTATTCATTCTCCCATCGCATATTCCACATAGACTTGCACTAGTACAAAATGAGGAGTTAGCTACTAGGTGACTAAAAATTCTAGTCACCACAGGTTTTCCAAGTGATTTACTACTAAATATGAGCAATTTTGATTGACTCAACTATAAACGACTAATTTAGTCACCAGTTAACAAATATGACTAGATAATAAGTGACAGAGTTAAAAATGACTAAAATAAATGACTAATTTAGTCACGACATAAAAAATGACTAGCTAGAAGAATATGAATTAGTCATTTATGTTAGTCATTTTTAATTGTGTCATGGAAAATTGCAAATTTGGAAATGAAGTGTAATTTTTGTAAGTTGTCTACCTTCTATTAGTAATATTAGTGCCATGCACCTCGATCTTCAAAGATCCAACAAAGCAATTGCATGAACTTTTAGCCTTATGGGGGCTTTTATGGTTCGCAAAAAAGAAAAAATTCTCTAGCTTTCTATTTTTGGTGAATCAAAGGTCATGATAATTGATTGCGCCATAGGTCTCACCAATTTGCAGTCACTGAGTTATATATGATTGTTGGTTGAAAAGGATTGGGCTCCTAAAGAATTGTTTTATTTCTTTATCCTTCAGGCACCTGTACAGGGAGTTCAATTCTGACGCGGACCTACTGTGTTGAATACTTAGGCTAAGAGGACTAGATTTACAAGTAATTTGTCTGAATCTAAGAAGATGCTTGAAGACACATCTAAGAAGAGTAAATGGAATCGGAATTCAGGGAATTCTAAACATGGTGATGAGATTAGTGTCGGTGGACAGAAATTGAAACTAACAAATATTGGTATTGAGCTTCACGTTGGGTCTCCACTGCCTTCAGAATGGCATCAATGTTTAGACCTTCAGGTTTGTTCTGTGTTTTTCTTGATTATCTATTGTGTTTTTTTTTTTATTCATGTTTTTTTTCTTTGTTGTGGATGTGGTGGAGATGAAATGGCTAGATCATAATTCCCTTATAGTAATAGAGGAATGCTACACCTGTAGATGCACTATAATAGGCCATAAGGATCAAATATATTATTGGATATCCAGGTTCATAATAATATTGCTATGTTTACAGATAAAACTCAAGAACTAGCAATTCAAGGGTTGGTAGACCAAAAATGTTGTGTACAGGATTTCAGACTAAAGCTTATAATATCTAAGAATTTCCTCACTTCAAGGTTCAAGGGAGGGACCTGGACTCTTTACTTTCCCTATGGGACCCCTTCCAGAAACACTTACGAGAGGAGTTGTGCAAGTCTTTACCTGCTGTTGCACCTCTTTTTTTGTAGTAAAGTATAATGCTTTCCCAAATACTAAAACTGCGTAATCTACTTAATATTGTTATATTTGTAAGATTCATGAGCAGCCCCCATGAATTGTAAGACTCATTGATTAAATTTGGGGATTACAACAATCTCATACAGAAATAATCTTTCCATTACTCGAAGAATCCAACCTTTTAACAGACTAATTCAGAATATATACAAAAGGAGAATGAAACTAAATATAGAATTAGAAAGTTAATTCCTAAATTTATGCTAACAATCTGACAGCTTCACAAGATATCCTAAATGAATTCAACTGCATTCTATCCTATTTCTAACTTAACTCTTCCATTGACAGCAAAGCTAACTCGATTCTTTCTAGAACTAGTTCACTAAATTGATTACCACTAACCTAAACATATGGAGAATATTCAATTAAGGGAAACCCACTCCCTTTTCTAAAATTTAGAATCTTAATTTTTGATTGGCCACGTTGCAATTTAAGAGTGATTCCCCTGCATCATTTATCCTTAGTAAAATATCTAGAGTAACCTTGGTAAGCAACATTACAACTTTGGGAGAAGAGAGGTCTATAGTGCTTTGGAGCATATAAACCCAATTGTCAAAGAAAGAGCTAGTACTAATTTTCCAGGTGTGAGAGGTGTGAGTACCTCCTAAATGCATACTAATTTGCCATATGTGAGAGGAAGTGATGTTTTAATTTTGGTAAAAAATTAATGACGTATTTTTTATGTTTAGCTATTTCTATAAGTCGCTGTTAATTTTTTCTTAATTTTTATAGAATTTGAACTTTAATAAAAGTGGTTTCTAAACCCAAATTTTAATTGCAAGTAATATGGATATGGTGGGTGTATATTGCATAATGTCAGAGGGTGTCATTTATGATTTGTGTTATATTCAGAAACCTACATCCATTTTTCAACAGTGCTCACAAGTGTTTGTCGATCCCAAGAGTTGATACACTCGATGTTTGTACTTCATGTATAAGTCAATGTGATTAGGTGGCGATGTTGTTAATCAATCCAAGTATGCGTAAAGATCAATCGATGCCAATTCTCATTATGCTACTCCATGCAGTCGATCACAGAGTTGATACAGGAGTTGATGCCTTCTTATGAAAGGAAATATTCGTTAGAATATTTTTATTGAGGGCGATTATTACAAACCTTGGTGCCATGATCAGTTTTATCTCCGAGTGCCTATTTCAAATGGGGAACTTGCCTTTATACATATTATTTATACTGGTAACTTTCTTGACCATTTTTTATTGTTCGACCCCTTTTCTTATATATTACTTTCTTTGAGAAGGAGATAACCAGTTAGTTAATATAGGTCCCATTTTGTCTTGTTTCCTGGTTTCGCTTTCAAATGACATTCCTTGACGGGTAGTTTCAGAAGGTAGTGCAGCCAAGAACCAATTGGTTCATGGTAGAAAGGAAGTTATTCTACGAGGAATATCCAGTCTCTTTACCAATACGGTGCTAGTAGATTGATTGCTCGGAGTGAACCATTAAACTAGAGGAATTGGGGAGTACAACTGGAGGCCGGGGAGTACAGATGTTGAGGGAACTCATTGGGGTAGTACGGTACAATATTACATGGCAGGAGTGAAATAAACCTCCAATTAAATAGAATTAGAATATAGATTTGATATGCATGGCTTACACCCAACGACGAATGGGCTAGTAGATTATAATAATTGGCTAGGCAGTCTACCCTATACCAATTGGCTTTACCCAGTATACCATACTACTAGAAGACCAACCATTACAACAAGCCTACCATACACATAGGATTACTATCTGCCCCATAGTCTTTACCTAGTCCCACATCCCACCTCTCTACCAGACATTACTACTTACCTGATTCATTGTCT